>JAESUZ010003988.1:0-157227 GCA_017311185.1 Proteles cristata cristata
CCCTAAGTTTTAGAAAATGAAAGTTTCCAATCATAAAGGAAGGTACAGAATATTTGTTAATTCCTGAAACTTGTATTTAAATGAAAAAACAATCTAAAGCTATATAATGTTAGAATAGAGACACCTATGTTATTGCTTACCATAAAAGTTACAAGAAAATATCCATGCAGAATATATTAATTTACTTTCCTTTTTACTTTAAATAGTCCTCATCATTTGATGCAGGAAAAAGTAAGTATCTGATAATTTCTAAGAAAAATATATTATGTGCTTATATGTCCTGTGTGTAAATACTTATTGAATACATCTGCATGTATGTTTTTCTTTTATTTATAAATAAATGTTTGTGTTCCATAATATTTTTGAAAGTTGACTGGAATTCAGAAATTTCTCCTTTCAGAGGAACATTTATAACTGTATTTTACTTACGGTAACTGCTATCACCCCAGCTGAAAACTCTTCCTTATACAAAATCCTTGTATATCCATAAACTTACTTTGCATATAACTTTTCTATAAATGCAAGAACATTTTGCCCCACTATGAGTCACTTCTGTTGGATGTAATGAGGGACTAAAGGACTCAGTGAGGAATGAAAAGGGAAGACAATGTAGATGCCACAAGCAGAGGTTTCTGGAAAAGATAAAAGAAGAATCCAGCCCACAGATGATCACAGACTGCATGTTTTAAACAATGCCCTTAGTTGCCAGCATTTAAAAATGGGGATTTTTTGGGTTCGGCTGGGTGGCTCAGTTGGTTAAGCATCCAACTCGATCTCAGCTCAGTCTTGATCTCAGGGTAATGAGTTCAAGTCCCCCACTGACTACAGAGATTACTTTTAAAAAAGGATATGGGGCGCCTGGGTGGCTCAGTCAGTTGAGCGTCCGACTTCGGCTCAGATCATGATCTCACGGTTCATGGGTTCGAGACCGCGTTGGTTCTGTGCTGGCAGCACAGAGCCTGGAGCCTGTTTTGGATTCTGTGTCTCCCTCTCTCTCTGCCCTTCCCCAATCATGCTCTGTCCCTCTCTGTCTCAAAAATAAATAAACTATATACAAAAATAAATAAAAAAGGATAAAGTCCAAATTTTTAAATGGGACCCCAACCCATCCTTCTAAACCTGGCCAGCCTTACCAAACTTCTCTGTGTACCCAATACTCTCATGCATGTCCCTCCCTCCCATCTCCCACCAGACCAGGGGCAAACTCCTAGCTCATCCATCGGGCCCCAGCATGAACCTTCCATGTGTTCTCACTGCCCCTCATTCCCCATCCTGTGTTTACCAGGCTTCTCTGCAACAACCTCTGGGGCCATCTCTCTGCTAACCAGTTAACACTGTCAGGCTCATCTCCCCGGCCACCTGTGTTCCTGGCACCTGGCTCAAGGAGGGCCTGGCACAAAGGAGGTAGAGAGGCAACTTTTCCTGGATAAGTATGCTTTATTTTGTGCCAGGTCAGTGCCATGCTCCTTGTGATCCTCCATTTCATAATCTCAGAGAGAAGAAGGCTGAGGCTCAGAGAGGTTAAGTGGTCTGCCTGGGGTGAGGATTCCAACTCAAGTCTGTGGACTCTAGAGCCTGCTTCATTTTCACTGTGCCATGTGGTGCACTTAGCCTTCTTCTACCCTGAGAACAGCCCAGACGGCGTACCTGTGTCTGCATGCGCTTGATGCTGCTTGCATCTATTACCTCAGGAAGAAAGAATGCCTGAGGAGATGGAATTTTTGGTGGTTACTCAAGGCTGCATGCACAAATATGAATAAAGCCTCTTGAACACCAGAGTAAAGGAATGTAGGTCAAATAAATTGCCCTGCCCAGAGTCTCCCTTTATTACCCAACTTTTCTCATTGCACATGTAAGGCCACAAGTGGAAGACAGCTAAGTGGAAAATTCCAGTTTTGTAACTATCATTAAAAACAAAGGCTCAAGAAATCAGGGAGAGGATTTTAAAATCACTTTCTTTTTGGGGCACCTGGGTGGCTCAGTTGGTAAAGCAGCTGACTCTTGACTTTGGCTCAGGTCATGATCTTGTCAGTATGGAGTGTGCTTGGGATTCTCTCTCTCCCTCTCTCTCTCTTCCCCATTCACCTCCCCTTCCCCACTTGCTTATGTGCACACACATTATCTCTCTCTCTCTTTCTCTCTCATCTCAAAAAAAAAGAAATCACTTCCTTTTTTTATCATCCTAACTCATAAGTTCAGATTCATTAATTTGTTGAGGGCCAACTGGTACAGAAAACTGCAGGAGGCCTTTGGAGAAATAAGCCCTGCTTGGCTGTTATGAAAATGGAGTGAATGATGATGATGATGATGATGACACAGAAAACTAACTGACATTAATTATGGGTCAAGTGTACATACACAGTGCCATTTAATCCTCTAAGAACCCTCTCAGGTTAGGTACTAATAATACCCCTGTTTGACAGATGCAGAAGTCAAGGTACAGATAAGTAAAAAAATTTGCTCAAAATCACACAACTAGAAGGGACAGAAAGGATGAAAACAGCCCAGCGGGCTCCAAACCTGCTCTGCCCCAGTACACACTGCCAGCCATCTCATTTGTGTAATATGAATATAAATTACACTATCTCGATAGTGAGAGTAACATTTTCAAAAAAATGTGGTACAGAATTGGTTTAACAACATTTCTTTTTTTTTTAAATTAATGTTTATTTATTTTTGAGAGAGAGAGAAAAAGAGAGAGACAGACAGACAGACAGAATCCGAAGCAGCCTCCAGTCTGAGCTGTCAGCACAAAGCCTGACATGGGGCTGAACTCACAAACTGTGAGTTCATGACCTGAACCGACGCTGGATTCTCAACCGACTGAGCCACCAAGGCGCCCTGGTTTAATAACATTTCAATACTTACGTGAATCTTACATATGTGCTGTCTACAATAAGAAACTTCACAAAGTTGACAGAATGCTTAATTCCTTCTAAGGTAACACTGGAGGGAAGAAAAAGAAAAATCCCTTCAGGAAGGATCTGAAGGAAAACTTTAGGAAGTAAGTAGAGGTAGGAGTGTCCTATTTTAATCTGATAAAATCAAGTTTTACAGTGGCCTGCTGGATACTGTTACCAACAGAGGCAAAATAAATAGTCAGGTATGAAAACACTCAATGATCTTATCAACTTATCAAGACCGTGCTGCAGAAATGAGTGGTACCATTGCCTCTTACCAACTTACAGGAATTTTAATTTATTTTTTAATGTTTATTTCTGAGAGAAAGAGACAGCATGAGCAGGGGAGGGTCAGAGAGAGAGGGAGACACAGAATCTGAAGCAGGCTCCAGGCTCTGAGCTAGCTGTTAGCACAGAGCCCAATGAGGGGCTTGAACCCACGAACCGTGAGATCATGACCTGAGCCGAAGTCGGACATTTAACCGACTGAGCCATCCAGGCGCCCTTTACAGGAATTTTAAAAGTAGTCCTTCATGTTAATAATTCTGCAGGATTTAAGGCTGAACATGTAAATGTGGATCTCCTAAGCAGCAAAAGCTAAAGACCAAATACCAGAGAAAAAGCCAGTTAGTCACGGAAAAGTCAGTAGCTGGTCGTTCAAGTCCTTATTCTAACTGAATGACATCATTTATAAGGAAAACACTGTGGTGCTTGTCCAGAAAGTTTCAGTCACTTCCCTCCTTGATATGCAGAGTGCATGGTTTTAATTTTTATCTCCCTTTAATGATTTCATTGCCTTGGTATGTTCTCAGAGTGATTATTCATTTCTCTATGGTCAATATCAGGCTTCTTCACCCAAGGGTTCTCAGACAACAGTACTTTACTTTGGTATAATGACTCTCAACTCTGCATTGAAACTTATGTCCCACATCTCCAAATCCCCTTTTGCTACTGTTATCATTACCTACCAAGTGTCACAGAAAAGGGGGGACTGTAGCTATGCAGATGGCTTTCTCACTGATACCCCCAGATGTCACTGGCCAGTCATGCTGTTTTCACCGCCACTTTCCACTGGGGAGCCTGGGAAGGATGGGTGTGATCACTCCACCCTGGCAGGTCTCCTTTGCAAGTAGTAGTATATCAAAAACTTGCAGAGTGCCTGGGTGGCTCAGTCAGTTAAGTGTTTGACTCTTGGTTTCAGCTCAGGTCATGATCTCACAGTTTCATGAACTTGAGCCCCGTACTGGGCTCTGTCCTGACAGTGTGGAACCTGCTTGGGATTCCCTCTCTCACTCTCTCTCTCCCACTCCTGCTATTTCTGTCTCTCTCAAAAATAAAATAAACTTAAAAAAAAAAAAAACCTCACCGGATTCCAACCATCACTTTGTGCCAATACAATGATCCAGACTCCCTTCTGATCACCCACCCCCCAGACCATCTCTCACTAGGTTCTGATGATTCAACATGCTTTATGTGGCTTGTATTTCTGCCCTTGTCTCTTCCCCTGCCCCCCTCTGTCTTAGTTCAGGAGTGTTTGCACTGCATATCCAGGGCTTCTAATACACACCCATGCAGCACAACCCTGGAGAAACACTGTTCCGCAGTCCTCTCTCTGCCGGCTTCCTTCCACCCACCCTACTCCATGGCCATGTGGTCCTCATGCAGTCTCTCTTCCATGTCTCCATAATTTTACATGTGCTATTCCCTCTGCCTAGAATGCCTTCTTCCACATCCTCCTTGCGAATCCAAAAGAGTTAATTATTTCTTAAAAAAACTAGCTGAAGATTCTCCTCCTCTGACCTATTCAAATAAAGTGAATCCTTCCTTTGGACCACCATCGTGTCTAAGTGCATACTTTTAGAGCACATATTACCCAATACCAAGATGGTTTTGCATGTTAAGCATCCCTGTTTGGGAGTCAAAGATATGGTTTCCCATCTCAGTTCTGCTCCCTTACCAGCTGTCTTAATCCATTTGGACTACCATAATAAACTACTATAGAATGGGTGACTTAAACAAGAGACATTTATTTCTCATAATCTTAAGGACAGGAAGGCCGAGATCAAAATGCCAGCATATTTGATACCTAGGAAAGCCTTCATCTTATATCCTCACACAGTAGACAGAGGAGTATTGGTCTCTCTTCCTTTTCTTATAAGGACACTAATCCCTTCATAAGGGTGTCACTCTCATGACCTCATCTAAACTAATTGCAACCCCAAAGACTCCACTTCCCAGTACCATGACATTGGGGGTTAGGTCTTCAATACATGTACTCTGATGAGGACACAAACATGCAGTTCATAATACCAGCTATGAAATTAATATCCGTAAGTGCTATCTGTAAACAGTGCCAATAAAAGTTACCTACCCCAGTCAGCTGTTGGTACTATCCTAGGAAGTACTGCTATTATTGGGGAAACTGAGGCAAAAAGACTAAGCACATTTCCAAATGTCACACTGCTAGTTAGTAGAGGAATGGGAGTTTAGCCTCCAAGCATTTTGGCTCAGGCCCACATTCTTAACTACTGGAAACCTGTCTTCCCTACTAGGAAATTGGCTGGATAAGTTGTTGAGTTGCCAAGTGTCTAAATTTGGTTCTACCCCACTAAAGGTCACAGAGTCTTCAACAGACAGTGTTTGGCCTAAGAACTGGGCATAGGTGGGATAAGCTAATGGACTTATTGTCCGCACCTAGGTCCCAGCTCCACAGACTTGTTACAGCTCTTCTACTGAGCCCTTGACCTTAGCCATACTTTTACAGGTCTTCCTATTCTACTTCACTTTTATCAGACTAAACTCAACATCACTTCTTTTATGACAGATATTAGAACCTTCCCAGGAACAATCAAATCAGAATCTGTCAATGTGTCCCAGGCATTGGTAGTTTGAAAGGGCACCACCTACCTTCTGCTCATCATCCCAATAAGCAGCTGGATTTGAAAACCATTGCCAGGAGCTTCCCCTTTCCCTCGGCAGCCTCCTCCATCTCATGGTCATCTTTTTGGTGACACCTCCCATTCTATTAGAATCCTGTTTGTTGCGGGGCGCCTGGATGGCTTAGTCGGTTAAGCGTCCGACTTTTGCTTAGGTCATGATCTCGCGGTTCGTGGGTTCGAGCCCCGCGTTGGGCTCTGTGCTGACTGCCGGCTCAGAGCCTGGAGCCTGTTTCCGAGTCTGTGTCTCCCTCTCTCTCTGACCCTCCCTGCTCACGCTGTCTCTCTCTCCTAGAAATAAATAAAACATTTAAAAAAAAAAAAAAAAGAATCCTGTTTGTTGGCCTCTCGCTGGAGTTCTTGATCACTTTAATGTCATGAGAACCCCTTTGGCATTCTGTTGAAGTCTGCGGACCCCTTCTCAGCACAATGTTTTTACATGCATATAGCAAAAAACATAGGATTACAAGGAAATCAATATTGAAATACAAATATATTAACCAGGAGGAGTGAGTTCTTCAACCCTAACCTTAGGTCAGGAATCCAGTTTTCTCATATCTAAGAGCTAAACACACACCTGGTGGTCAACAAATGCTTGTTAGGAGAATAAATTGGAGAATAAGTCACACACTGTTGTGAGTTACTGTTTTAGTGTCAGAGAAGTAGTCTACCTGAGGGATACTTTAGCAATGCACCACTTCAGAGGTGATGAGATTCAAATGTTATGCAATCTATTTCTGAAACAAGTTCCTAAGGCATGTGAAAATTTAAAAATTGGTAGCCTTCTAAAAAATCGAAAAAATCAAATTTCTGGATATGGTATCATCATTTCCAGCCTTTGACAATCTTCCTCTCAGAAACTGTAGAAAAAAGATGGTGTGGCTAACTCAGAGGATTCTGTACTCAAATAAGAAAAACAGGGGGATCTGAGTTTTTTCCTGCTGCAGTAGACAGAATGGCCTCTCCCCAATATGTCCATGTCCTAATCCCCAGGACCTATGATTGTATTTCCTTACCTGCCAAAAGGGACTTTGTAGGTATGATTAATTTAAAGGTCTTAGGATGGGGAGATTACCCTGGATAATCCAGGGGGTCTAATATAATTACAAAGGTCCTTATAAAATGAAAGTAGGTGAAGTCAGAAGAGGATATGCAATGACAAAAGCAGAGATAGGAATGTGGGGCCATGAGTCATGGAGTGCAGGCAGTCTCTAGAAGCTAGAAAAGACAAGGAAATAAATTCTCCTTTAGAGGCTCCAGAAGGAATCAGCCCTGCCAACAACTTGATTTTAGCGCTTTAAGACCATTTCAGACCTCTGGCCTCCAGAGCTATCAGATAATAAATGTGTTGTTTTAAGCCACCAGGTTTGTGGCCATTTGTTATAGGAGCAGTAGAAAACTAACACCTGTGCCCATATCCAATAAGCAACAAAATGGCCAATAGACACAATGTAAGAGAAAGACTGAAGCACACAGGTTGGCTGTTTCCTTTATGCCAGTGTTTTGAAACTGGTTGCATGTGAGGATCACCTGTGGAGCTTAGATAGATGACAGGTAGGTAGATAGATAGACAGACTGGTGTACACACACCCACACCCACACACATAAATGGTAGGGCCCCAACTGAATCAGGCTCTTAGGGTGGGAGAGTAATGCCTTGGAATGAATATACTAAAGGCCCTCGGGGTTTCTGATACACAGGAAAGGCTAAGAACCCTACCTCATAGCAACAAAAGTAGAATAAGATATAGCTAATATACAGCCCTTTTCATCCAAGGTAAATATATGCTATTTATAAACATTCTTATTAATTCTTATAAGCTACTGTGAATCAAAGAGATGGCAAACAAAATAAAAATAAGCAAAGAACCAAATAGTTTGCCTACAGTTATTGGCAAACCTCTGACCCAGGTTAAACAAAGAACCCAACTTCATTCTACAAATTTAACTCAGTACTCTAGTCACTAGAACAGAATACATCTCCTCACCCTAGCCCACATCAAATCTTTATTTCGATGAGCAAACTGTCAACCTTTAAGTAAGCATGAGAAACCCGAGGCCTGAGAAATAGTTAAGGAACTTGAGTTATATATGTATGTATGTATGTATGTATGTATGTATGTATGTATGTATGTATTTTTTATTTTAGGGAGAGCACACAAGTGGGGGAGAAGGGCAGAGGGGGAGAGAGAGAGAATCCCAAGTAAGCTCCATGCTTAGCATAGAGCACACCATGGGGCTCAATCCCATGACCCCCTGGGATCATGACTTGAGCTGCAGTCAAGAGTAGGACACAAGTGACTGAGCCACGTAGGCACCCTGAGTTATTTATTTTTAATTCTCTTATTAAAACTTTAGAAATGAAAGCCAGTCACCTATATCCTTTCTTCAGGTAGGAAAGGGAGTTTCAACAAAATAAATCCTAAGCAGACTAATAACTTTAAAAGAAAAATACCCATCCAAGCCCATGACAATAGCATGCTGATTAACTATGAAAATAAAACAAAAATATTTCAATAATGGAAACTTTACTCTTTACTAATGTCTAAAGCATCTATCAAAACTATGAATGATTATCAAAAATGTAATAATAATAATGGCATGTTGCCATTTATGGAGCACTTACTACCTCTCAGACACAGTGTCAAGTGCTTTACATACACAAAACTTTAACAGCCCTGCAACATTAGTGTTTATTCTCACATCATAGACAAAGAACTGAGCTCGACAGGGTAAGATACTGAAATGGTAGAGCTGGAACTCAAAGCTAAGTCTGTTCTCTACTCAAAGTCATGGCCCTTGACAGGCCCTTAATAAAGCCTTGTTGAACTGCTCTGAATATGATACAAGGAGGGCATTAACATTACCATTATATCAGCCCTACAAATGAACACACAAAGGAATTGTAGCAAGAAGAGATACCATGGAATTCTAATCTTTAGGAGAAAATGAGTCATTTTTTTTCTAGGCACAAGACAGAAACACCAAGATAAGAACAGCTATTATGAGGACAGATTTTTATACTCAAATATGAACATGACTTCAAATAAAATCTCAAAGTGAAATAAGAATATTACACAGCACTCTATTCTCTAAGAAACTTATATGTGATATTAAAAACAAGCTGAAATTTCTGGGAGACCTGGGTGGCTCAGTTAGTTAAGCATCCAACGTGGGCATGGGTCATGATCTCACGGCTCATTTATGAGTTCTAAGCCCCAGATCAGACTCTTTGCTGTCAATACAGAGTTTGCTTCAGATCCTCTGTTGCCCTCTCTCTCTGCCCCTCCCCAACTCGTGCTCTTTCTCAAAAATAAACATTAAAAAAAAAAAAGCTGAGATTTCTGTTTCCTTCATTAATATAAAAGTATTTCCTAACAATGACTGGAAACCAATCTGTAGGATAATCTAAATAGATTAGTAGATTCCCTCCCTTGTTCTTTGTAAGAGATCCCTTTATCACGAACACTACCCTCACTTGTGATATTTTAGTAGAAATAAGTGAAAGAAACTGATAGAAGAGACCAACACAGGAAGGAAGGGAAGCAAAGAAAGCCACAGGTAACTGCTCTATGATGCTGAGGCTAAGACTCACAAACCACATTTCTCAGGCTCCTTTGCCACCTGGCTCCCTGCTAGATCCTGCCTGTGGGAGGCACCCATAGGAGACTGGCCAGGGAGGGGAGAGGAAGGAGGTGTTTCGTGAGGTCCACCTCGTTGACAGCAACCCTCTCGTGGCTGCAGAGAGCACCAGTCCTAGGAGAGCCCTTCTATGATCTGACTGTGGCTGCCAGATGTGCCCCAAGGATGCTTACCAAGCATGGCTGTGTCTCCCTGCCCCCCACCCCCTCAGCACAACCCCAGCCACCTCCAAGCAAGGTCCTGGTTACACCATCTCTTCCCTTTTGTTTCTTCAATTCTCAAGGTGGTGGCTGCTTCTTGCAGTTACTAGTCTCTGGGTTACCTTGCCATCCACTTTTACTTCCTTCTTCACTTGTGTAACTAATTCCCCGCAGGATATCTACTTTGTGAAATTTGTAGAATGGTTCCTGTTTGCTGACTGGACGCTGGGAGGATAGGACAATGAAACCAGAAGGTTAAACATGAGAATACACCTGTTTTGTGCCATGTCACTGAGACCAGTGTGGATCGGCTTCTTGTCTGCACTGAGGTCCACGTGCAAAAACCACGGCACTTCCAGGGCCATCTATCTCCATGTGCTAAGCCTATTTATTCAAATGTATTTCACAAGAAGTTCATGGCAGGCAAGGTGTGACGTGTTATGCAGACTCCTGATTTCTCAGAACCAGTTGTAGAGGACTGTCTTTATTCAAAAGACCAAATTTTTAATGCTGATGAAGGCCATCGCAGGAGATTACAATAAAAACACTAAAACAAATAATACAAACATAACTTTTTTACAACATAATTTGGTTCAAATAATTTTATTTAGAAAGGAATCCTATTCTTAATGTAAAACCTAAAAATAGCATGATGGAGGCAGGAAGCCAAAGCTCAGGGAAAAATGATTTCTAAATGGACATGGAACATTTTGAAAATATTAAATGTGTAAATGTGTAAATGTTTTTTCAAAGTCAAGTTTCCTTCATGCGCAAAGAAAGATGGAAATAATATTGTAAGGGGAGATGGTAACTTCACCCAAAATTAACAACCAAGAAAGGAAACTCAATATATAAAGGGCACATATGAACAAATTTTAATGCTGCCCAAGATCCTCTTTATACTCTTTCATAACAGCAGTGTATGTTACATCTAATGAAAAGTTATAAAAATTAAATGTTTAATGATTCGCTAAAAGTATTTCCGATCTCTGTGGACTTTGAGCTTTGCTGCAAAATAGTTTGCGGTATAGACAGCAGTGTTCTTACAGACCAGTAAAATCTGAAGCTGTCTCTGTAAATGTTCCATTCCCCAAACAATGGCTCTGTCTAATCCTCGTACAAAGTCCAGGGAGACAGGGCCTCACCCAAGGAGGACGTGACCATCCTGGGGGTGGGGGTGGGGAGTGCTGCAAACAATCAATCATCTCTTTCCTTGGCTTATTCTCCATCTTCTTCCCCTCAGTGTTCCATGGAGCTGCACTAGGATGCTGATACGATTATTCTGCTCATGGTGCTGGTTTTAGTTCTTATTACGAGTAAACAAATTTACACTGATATCTTTTTTACACATCAGCTTGGTAATCTTGATTTATTTGACTACATCTCTGAAAAATAAAACTACCTTTCTTATGATCACCAAATCCGTTTCTGAGCCATGAGGCTAAGGGGCAGATCCTGGATTACACGGACCAGTGATTCTCAAAGTATGGTCCTTGGATCATCAGCCTCAGCATTACCTGGGACTTGTTAGAACTGAAAACTCCTGGGCCCAACCCTGGATCTCCTGAGTCAAAGGGGTGAAGGCCAGCACTCTGTTTTAATAAGCTCTAGATGTTGCTATGGGGTTTTTTGTTTTTTTTTTTTAGTGTGATACACACTTAAATTCAAAGACTTTGAGTAAAGTAGATTACCCTCCACAATGTGGATGGGCTTCACCCAGTCAGCTGAAGGCCTTAAGGGAAAAGATTGAGGTCCCCTGAAAAAGGAATTCTTGTCTCCAGATGGACTTTGGTCTCAAGACTGCAGCATCAACTCTTGTTGAAATCTTCCTCCTGCCAGCTTGCTGTGTAGATTTGAGACTTGTCGGTCCTGAAAAGAGCCAATTCCTTAACATAAATCTCCCTGCCCCCTCTCCCCCATCTCTCTCTCTCTCTCTCTCTCTCTCTCTCTCTCTCTCTCTCTCACACACACACACACACACACCCTATTGGTTTTGTTTCTTTTTTCTCTGGAAAACCCATACAGGTTTAATGTATGTGTACATTAGAACTAGGATTCTGTTTTCTCCACTACTGTATGCTCACTGCCTAGAACGTAGTAAGGCTCTCTATATTTTTGATAAATGTATGAACTATATGGTAAACCCACTGAAAAAAGGAAGTGGATAATTTGGCCCTGTGAGGGGGCTCTTGGAAAACAGTCTACCCTGAGGAGACCTCCACTAAATTCCTGTGAGCAATAAACCTCTCCTCAGGAATCTTCTTGAGTGTGTAGATGAACCAACAGGAAATCACATTTAGGAATTGTGTTTAGTGTTTCTGAGTTTAATTTCTTATAAGTGAAAGAATGCTCGGCACTCAGCAGGCCATTCTTAAGATTCTGTTCTATCCACAGGACCCACTGTTTTCAGTGGCCTGGGCACAGTGACTGCATCCTATCGTTTCTGTTATGCTTCATATCTAGAGCATGATTTTAGAGTAGATTCTTGTTGTATATTGTTTCTCAGGAAAGAGTACAATTGAAAACTTAAGTCTCAAATTCTCTCGATTTTAGTGTTTGCTCCAATACATTAACCTAAAGAATGTACTTTGTTGAGTGATGGGGGCAGTGCCAGTGGACAGATTCTGGCTGAGTGAGGGGAGCCAGTCCAAAGGTAGGCAGAGGCAGCCAGAAAGGAGGCCTGAGGGCCAACAGATGCCTTTACAACAAAGTAGTCAGTCCTGAGGTTGAACCTGTGAAAATTTAAACTACAAAGGTATTCTCCTGGAGGGAAAACACTAAGAATTACTTTGTTGGATTTGCTCTCCATTCACCTAAAAAAAAAAAAAAAGCTTAGAATTTGAGGAAATGGATTCCTCATTTCACAATGCATCCATTTAGCTCCCTAAACTCTCAGCAAGGGGCACGCTCTGGGACAGGGCCTGGGGCAGGCAGACAATAATTTACCCTCCACAGACAGACTTCCAGGCTTAAGCCAGGTCTGTGTGCACTTGCAGGGGTTAAACAGGCACTGGAAAGTTTGAGAAAGGTGCCTCAGTGATTTCAAGAGTTTATAGGACATCTCACACACAAAGGTTTAGAGGTTAGGCAGGATCTCCCACCCTACATTCAACTCAGATGGGAGTTACTATGAAACAAATTCTGGGTATTTGCTGCAAAGTTTAAAAGTCTCAGAGTAAAAATAAGTAGATCTGTAATGAACCTTATTAACAGGAAAAAATGGAATGAAAACTATTTTCTTGTAGAAACTAAGCAAAATACCTCATTTTGCAACCCTCCCCCAGAGAGAAACGACTAATTATGTATTTTAAATGTTCAGACTGTTTGAAACACAATGAAAAAATTAAACACACATACAACAAAAATATAGACAATGTATTGAAATTTCTCAGTCAAATGATCATCACGAAAATAAATCTGATGATTTCAACCAGTTTGTTTCACAGAAACCAAGTAATCATTGTCCAAGAAAGAATAAGCAGTTCCAGTGACGGACAGCTCTTTTGTTTGTGCAAGCAGCCGTGGTACCCTGGATGTTTTGTTAAAACTTCTGACTAACATCTTCTTTATTCAGATTGATTGGGAAAAATATCTTTTTCTTTGGACAGAGTTGGGTTGCTTTTCAAGGAACAAGTTCACTTGTTTCAACTTATACTCTTCTACCATAGCACTCAAATTACACCGCCACCTCCTGCATCACTCACAACTTACCCGCTCCCCACTTCCTAACAAAAAACCCCCAAGGGGATGGCTCTGTGTTTACATTCAGCCACACACATCAGCATTTACCAGGGTGAGGCCGCTGGCTGTCAACTCCTGGCTCTTAGTCAATATTTAATCGCTGTGCAGTTATGTAGGGAGAAGGAAACATTCCATCTCCCAATACATGCCTTTAATACGAAAAAGCTGTCATTGCCTTTATAGAAGCAGGGTTACACTTTTCAGAAAAGCTATCAAATTGAGAAGTTGCACAATTGTTCCGCTCTGGCATTTTACGTGTATTGCCATTAATAGGTGTATAAAATGAATCATACGTAATTGTGATTATTTTTTAAAGTTATTACAAGGCTTTGCGTTCACTCTACAACCTTTTCTTTGAAGGAGGAGGGTGTTAGATAAAAACCAGGCAAGACTTGCCTAGTTCATAACCTCTTAGCTTTAGTTCAGTCTCCAGGTCACAAAGTAAAAGCAACCATACTAAGGACAAAAATCAGGTTTCTTTGGACCTTTACTTAATCTTAAAGTCTTTACAGTTTCGGGTTTTTCGGTAGAGATTTGTAAATTTTCTTAGACCCAGCACAAGGCTGTTCTAAAGGATAACTAAAGGAACAGAAGCCATCGGTTAAAGGAAAATAGTAATAGAAACGGATGGGTGCCACCCACGTTACAGGGACTCCGACCAGACAAAAACATTTCATGTTTCTTGTGTAGCAAATGGCTGTTCTAACAAGCTGATCACCTGAGCTGGAGACATTTTTACCATTTAAACGAGATCTGCAATGTTCTGTAGGGAAAGCTCATGCATTACTTACAGTGTCAAGATAAAAGGAAAATGGCAGCGAAGGTGAATCAGAGTAATAAGTATTTAAAATGCCTTAGCTCAAAGGCACACAGTTCTCTTTCATTCCTTCTGCTAACCAGCGACCTGCTGAACAGGTGTGGACTTGCTCAACTGGATGTCATGTGGCAGGAAACATTTCATTTCAAAGTTGCAAACTGTATGTGACATTCAACAGTTTTTCATTGTGGGTGGGTAGAAGAGAGAATTCAGCTTTTACCTCAGCTCCTACAGTTCATTGGTCTGGCACTGGTGGAAGGGGGGAGGGAGGAAGGGCTTTCCCTAACCTCCCTGCACCTGCCTGCAAAGCAGGCTTCTGAAAAAAGTCCCAGGACTGAGAGCTCACTTGGCTGACGTTAGAATGCCTGACTCTTGGCCCCCAATCCAGTCAGCATCTGGCATTTCAACATCTCTGCCCCATCTCGGGCTTGTGTGCCTAAAGCTTCAGGTAAATCACAAGTGGCTCATCAGGAAAAAGGCTGGGAGTTTATTTTAACATGTTCCCAGCCCACAGCACCCAGTAGACCTGATCAGAATACCCCACAAATATGCCAATTCCTTTAAACCAAAACACTCGAGAGAAGTTCCGGAGCCTGAGAGGTTTAACATTATTCACTACTCAATTCAGATAGCTTCCTCCCAGTTAATTTCCTAAAAGGCTCCATTTCCCACGGTACCCCCAATTCTCTGGGTACAAGGAAATGGCATTTCAAGCATTGTGTCTATCATTAAATTTTGCAATCTAAAAAATATTTTAAGTTTACTACAGGAAAATTGCATGGTTATTTTACTGCATAAAAGATGGCTTTTAGGAGTAGTGGTGGGAAGTGCCATAAATGAGGTGCAGACTCAGATGCCTGGGGGGTGTTTGTTCGGAAAGAGAATGATTTTCCTCAGGCTAGTCCTGACTCGATTTCCACAAACCTTTCCAAACTCCTTCCCGGCCCCCACTCCACAGCCCCACCGCAACTCCACAGCCGGACCACCCCACCTGGCACTGCGCTCCCACCTCGGACCACCCCACCTGGCACTGCGCTCCCACCTCTCCGGGTCCGGGTCAGTTGTGCTCCCGCGGCTGCCTCTGCAGGTGGCGGAGTGAGAGGCTTCCAGTCCCCCAGACCTCCCTTCATAGCACGCACCTTAGTTGTTAAGTAACTGCCTGAGGAAGTTGTTTAATGTCCATCTCCCTCAGCAAAATGGACATGCCACTCGGGCAGGGCTCAGAGCCAGCTCATCTCCCTCGCGTCCAGCATCACGCAGCAACTGAATACATAGCTGTTAGGCGCGTGAATGAGCAAGAAAAAAATCCTGGGAGGCACTGGGTTCTGCTGCGGCCTGAACCGCCTCCACCATGCCCTGCCTGACCTCGCCTGCCTTCCTGGTCCTTCGGACGGCAGTTTCTTCTGTTAGCCAGCCACAGATGACACTGCTGCTGAATGTCGCCCCAGGAATTCTGCAGGGAAAGCTCCCTGGGTGTGCTGCCCACCAGATGGCAAGGGCTCTGAGGCGTGCCCCATGGTTCACGATTTCCTGTAACCCAGTGACCCACAGTCCTGTTCTATATATAAAACAATTTATGAGAAGCAGCTAGCTCAGGACTAGGTGTCAAGAGAGCAGGAATGCACCGTTTTATCTCTCGAAACCTCTGCTCAACCAGAGGAGCATTAAGACTCCTTCAAGGTGACATACAGGGCAAGTTTTTGACTAGTCTTAATGAACCGGACAGATTTATTCGAAGCAAGCATAGGGGTATTGATGGGAACCTTTAAAAGGAAGGAAAGAAACATAAAGCCATGCATTTATGTTCAAAAGAATTTTTAATTAATTAGAAGTTTTCATTTATGAAGAATTCTCAAATAGCAGCACATGGGTATAAGCAGACATTGTATATCCAGAGATTACAGATGTTTGGATATGGCCATAGCCATTAGCAAAGTCAAGCAGTTACCATGTGATGAATGGCAGAGAGGCTAAATACCAAGTACCTGGTGTAGCCGTTTTACTAGCTGAAAGTAGAGAGCACATGGCCCTTGGAGCCGGCAAGGCCTGCACCAGCTCTGCGACCCTGCCGTAAGCCTCAGTGTCCTTGTCTGTACAATGGGAGTAACAGCATCCACCCCACGTCACCGTGAGCATTAGGCACAGTAATGGAAAAGCAGCCAGCTCAGGACCTGCCCAGAGCTGGCGCCTGGTGAGTAATAGCTGTTGTTATTATCCTTAATGCCGGTCTAACCCACGTCTCTCTGGTTCTCACGGCATCATTACGCTCTTCGGCAGCACCTGGCACATGTGTGTGCTTATGGGATTTATGTCAGCCTCCTCACCTCAGCTGTAAGCTCTATGAAGGCAAGAATTACCAGGACCCGACGGCTCCATGTGAGCATCTGCTCACTCTTACCCTCCATACATAACACATAGTAGGCATTCAATATATATTTACTGAGTGAATAAAGCCATGAAGAAAAAAATAATGGGATATATTAAGAAAAGACTTGGCAGGGGTGCCTGGGTGGCTCGGTTGCTTGAGTGTCAAACTCTTGGTTTTGGCTCAGGTCATGATTTCATGGTTTGTGGGATCGAGTCCCAGGTTGGCAGTGTGGAGCCTGCTTGAGATTCTCTTTCTTTCTCTGCCCCTCCCCTGCATGCTCTCTCTGTCTCTCTCTCTCAAAATAAATAAACTTAAAGAAAAAAAAACAGGAAAGGCTTGGCAGACATTATTTTGTGGATTATGCTTTGCTGAAAAGCTTCACACAAACAATTCTAAAATCTAGCTGTACTCCAAAATGAACTCAGAGTTTTCCTTGAAAATGCAGAGAATTGCTACTCTTAGATTGCACAAGAACATAGTTTCTACAAAACAAAAAATGGTTAGAAGACAGTCTTTAATTCACATTAAAAATTTACACACGATTTATATCATACTAGTTGTTTTTTTAAATTTTTTAAATTCTTTTCTGAGAGAGAGAGAGACAGCGTGAGCAGAAGAGGGTCAAAGAGAGAGGGAGACACAGAATCTGAAGCAGGCTCCAGGCTCTGAGCTGTTAGCACAGAGCCCGATGCAGAGCTCGGACCCACAAACCATGAGGTCATGACCTGAGCCGAAGTGTCAGATGCTTAACTGACCGGGCCACCCAGGCGCCCCCATACTAGTTGTTTTTATCCCAATAATTACAAAGAGGCTACGACTACTATTCTGGGCCAGGTCCATCTGATTCCAGAGCCAGTTGGTAACCACTTTCTCATTAAAGTCTCAGCTGCATCACAAGCACATGTCTGGACTGACATCAGAGGGCACTGGGGTAACGCCTGAGATGGCAGGTGAGGCTTCAGCCCAGTGTTTGAGTCTTGGTATTTGCATCACCAGCCATAGGTTGAACCCTATGTGGTCCAATTAGCTTTGATCCTTTCCAAGGCTGCTGAGGTTACCCTTAGATCTTCCCAGTCACCGCATAAATGGGTACCATGAGTCACAGGGCAGGGGAGTAGAATGAGGGTTTCTGGACATGATGCCCTGGGCAGATGAGCTATGAGGTCTCTGTGTGGATGTTGATGTTCTGTTTATGACACATCCAAAGTCTCTCCTGCTTTGTGTGCTTATTTCCTCATCTGTAAAATGAAGAGGATTGGGCCAGATCTATTCCACCTTTGGTACTCAATGATTCGGTTTAAGATTTAAAAACCTTAAAAACTTCTACTTAGCAGTATTGAGCTTACAGATATCATATATGAACTCGAGTCATAAGTCAAGAGACTATTTGCTGTTATCAGCTAGGGTTCCTGATTGGAAATCAACAAAGCCAACCCTGGCCAACCTAAACTCACAGACTTACCAGGAGTTGGACCCTGGAGCAGCAGGTGGAAACACGGAGAGAGCAAGGGAGGCAAGGGAGGATGGTTAGCAGAAGCAGGACATAGTCCCTCACGGGAAGGGTTTGGCAGCAGTCATTGCTGCAAGGGCCTCTGGCTGCTCCCATGGGCCTTGCCATGAGTGCTCCAGACTCAAAGTCCCAGAGGGGCTCTTCCACCTGCAGCAGCACCAGGGGAGGGAGAATCTGCAACTGAGGTTTCCAGAACATGAGTCAGCCACTTTCAATTACCCTTCCACCAAAATCACACACAGCAGGGAAGGGACAACTCCCTAAAAGGAACCCAGGCTAATCTTTTAGGAAGAGTAATTCATACTGGGTGCAAAGCCCATGAACATCCACCATGGGAGGAGGGACCTAAGAACAGAGGTCAGTGATGCCAAAATAGCCTGTCCTCCAGCACAGCATCTAATGAATTTCAAGAGAGTATATACACTGAAGCATCTATTCAAAACATTGCAGTCTAGAAAGCACTGTTTCCAATGTGATTTTATGAATTTTGCTGAAAGAAACATTTACTTAGTAGTATCATAATCCACAGTACATTGAACATGTAATTAGTAAAAGAATTCTGGGAAATTTAAATAAGCCTAAGAGGAAATCACCGATCCTGTCATGCCAGGCCACCAAAGGCAGAGAATGACTAACCAGGAAACCCTCTTCATGAGAAATCATGGAGTCACGGGGACATCCTACTGCTGACAAAACTATGGGTGTGCCCATTGGTAGTTTAGTTTTTAAAATTCTGATGATTCAGTCAACAAATGCCAAACATCATGATATGTCCATTTCCTTTCTTTCTCCACTTCTACAAGAGTCTCAAACTGCTTTCATGTTATTTCTAATCTGTGACACTTCCCAAATGTATTCCCATGACTTATCACTCATTTCACATCTTGAGTGGCATTTATCCCCTAGGTCACTTCCACCTCTCTCTAGTCAACTGTAATGTATGCCCTTCTGCCTGAACTTTCATGCCGCCCACAGAGCCTTTGCAATTCCACCAGAAGCTTTACTTTATTTATTTATATTTTTTTAGAAGCTTGACTTTAAAGAAGCAAACCCCAAGCCGAAAAGCTGCTTCCTAAAGAACAACAAACGGAAGATTTGGATGTTGGCGAGCCAAATAATATCCCCAAGACAGTGATAACTTGTGGCTGTTTACAGCCCACAGGCATGTAGACAATGGGCAAGTATGCAGTTTATGTCACGTTGGAAAACTCCCAAGATGGCTCCTTGTGCCCGCCTTCTTGATTAGAGCTGTACCCTCCACAGGTATGCAAGTGTCCCTCTCTTTCTCTGTCCTGCGATTCTGTTTCACTGCACATGCTTTCCCCACTGCGAAGCAGCAGTCTCCACATAGGAGGGACTGAGGAAGGCAACCTGGTTGGAAGAGGGACTAGACTTGTCTTCAAAATGCATTTATAGGGGTGTCTGGGTGGCTGAGTCGGTTAAGCGATCGATTGACTTCCGTTAAGGTCATGATCTCACAGTTAGTGAGTTCAAGCCTCACATTGGGCTCTGTGCTGTCAGCACCAAACCTGCTTTGGATCCTCTGTCCCCTGTCTTTCTCTGCACCTCTCCTGCTTGTGGGCACGCGCGCGCACACACACACACACACACACACACACTCTCTCTCTCTCAAAAATAAAATACACATTTAAAAATGCATTTACAAAAAGCAAACACACAGTGGAATATTTGCTTAGGTTTCGTGTTCGCTTGGGATGACTTTGTACAGTCTTTGAGTTGACTTTGTGCTGAGAGCCAGTAGTTCTAAAGAGGAAAACAAACAAACTTCCCAACTTCTATACTTTCAATAGTATACTATATAGTAGTAGCTAGAATGAAATACAATCTAAATATGATTTGGCAATATTGAAATTTCATTATATTCCATATAACAAGAAATTTTATTAAAACCACCCCTACCACCACCTCTTGAATTAAATGGTCTCAGAGGAGTTTCCAGATAAAAGAACTGAGACCGCATATCCTGCATTGTGTGTGTGTGTGTGTGTGTGTGTGTGTGTGTGCGCGCGCGCGCACACGCGCACATGGGCATGTCATTGTTTAAGGTAGCTTGTCGTTAAAGAGTTCCTTTCTTTTCATTATTCATAAATAATGAAAAATGAATTATGGTACACTTCCCAGAATCCAAATAAAAACTCAGTTTTTGAACTGCTTTGAAGATGAAAGAGGAAAGTAAATTCTAAGTAATGGGATGTGTATAAGAATTAAGTAAAATAGAATAAGGTGTATATGTTATCTCTTACTTTTTTTCCCCCCCTCTGGATGTTACTGTTTCCAATTATTTTAAACATGGAAAGGGTTAGGGGGAAGCTTCCCTGGTGTCCATAAATCAGAACACTTCATGAGTTTTCCTTCCTAGCATCTCTCATTTCTAGTATTTCATATCTAGACCTCTTAGCAAGCCACCCCACCTCACCCACCTCACTTCCACTTTAGAAAAAGTCATGTAACCTCTCTAGGTCTCAGTTTTTTCATCTGTGAAATGAAAAGGTTGGGTTTGGTGTGGGATGAGAAGCTGGTAGCCCAGAGGCCGTATTTTGATATGTTTGTTAGCCCTACAAAATTACATGTTTTTTTTTTTTTTAAGTTATATGCCAACATTTCATATTCAAGATATTTTCCTTAAAACCTTGGTGTTGGGCTTCTCCTGTTATATCACAATGTTGAAACTACATTCTGGCAGCAAATCAGCCAGTATGGAAGAAAAGCTGCCCATTTAGGGCTGGGAAATGCCCTCCAGGTCACCCCAGTCCCCGCTCCCTGCTGACCCACTGCCCTTGTTAGTTCCCTACACGGCCTCTGGGAGCATCTGGTTTGCCATCCTTGCTATGGAATCTCTCCCAGCTCTAATATTCAGATTTCCAGTGTGATTGTTTATTGGTAACACAGAGTTCTAACTTGGCCACCAGCACACTGGCACTTCTGTAAGGGTCTTACTCATATGTTAGCACACACACCACAGCTGTACATTTGCTTTGTTGAGTGTTTCTATATGAAACACAAGAAAAATCAGTCTAACATTGAAACCACATACCAGAGTAGAGCGGGTATTCAAAAAGCTTTAAAATTACTGCAGCCTCAAGTTTTTCCTCCCAGAACAAGATCTGACTTTAAGGGCTATTTAGGTCAGACTATGGGGCCACTGTAGGCTGAGTAACAACCTTAACAGGAGATCACTGGTTACATAATTTAAGTATTCAAAAATAAAATCCCAATGGTCTTCTCTCTTACTCCTTACCAATTTTAGAGTGGAAATAAAAAGGACAGAGCACTTAAGATGTAGTTGCGTATAATAAAATGTCAGACCAGGTCAAAATGGACCAAAAAATTATGTAAGATTGCACAAAGAAAAAAAATTGTCTGCAATTTTCATAAGTGGTATAATTTTTAGCTACTGGTGCCATGAGGAGAAAAACAGAAGGCTAAATTGGTTTTGAAACTATTTGAAAACATGTTATTTTTATAGGAGTGGAGATTAGCCTTTATGTTCTTTTCTATGAAGACACTGTGCAGGTTCCCAGAGGTCCAGGCCCTTCTTATTTTGGAAATAAGTTTAACACTACTCTTCTTTGCGTGGCAAAAAGGGGTACAAGTTATTATGCTGCTGGACTTGACATTAAAAATGCCCCAGCATTTTGCAACACAGCCGCTTTCCTCATTCTGTTTTTATTTTTTAATGCTCTAACCTCAAATCTAAATTTACAACACTACTGGAGATCTTAGGAATTATGAGGAAATTACCTCATTCCTTTTAAACTTTTTTAGACAGCAAAATTCTTTCCATATATGGCAAACCCAGAAGGAAGCAGAATCAAATTACATTACTTTGGTAGTTGCCATGACTTACCTGTTGTTTTGTTCTGAGCATGCCTACAACCTATTAGTGACTGTGGGGACCCTGGCCACAGCTAACGGGTCAGGCAGAGTGCCCGCCCTTGTCTCCCCATCACCAGCTGGTCTATGAGGGCACCTGGCCAGGAGTCCCGGTCATCAGAGGCACCCAGTCCTAGAGGAGCCACTTTCAGACAGACTTTGAACTGATTCTCTACAGACAGGTGACATGCATACAAAAGAGAGGAAACAGAGGCAGGCTGAGGATCACAGTGAGGGGACCCTAGAGGAGAAAGCAATAGGTGTGTACTGCTGAGGGGACAACAACATGCCAGATCAGCTCCCCTTTCATCAGGGAGGTGCTGACAGGCAATGTGCTGTCTGGAGGCTGAGCTGTGAGGCTGTAGAGACCCGTGCTGGTCTCTCCGCCTTTTGTTAAGCATCGTGAAAACCAACCTCCTCCATCTGGACAAGTGGAGTGGCACCGAGAAAATCCCCCCCACACACATTTTCTTGATAGAAGGTTTTTGTAATATTTTATAAACACACACACACACACACACACACACCACAAAAAACACCAACTTTGTGAATAACTCGGATATTCATTTCCACAAGAAAGAGTTCTGAAGGATCAATCATCTCTATTAAGACATGGGCAATAAAACCCTCTTGAACTGATAAATTTGCAGAAATCAGCTGCTGACTAATGCATGGCTTCTTGTAAACCATAAAAATTGAAGCTTTTTAAAAATATATATACTATGCTAATATCCTAAGGAAGAAAGATCCACAATCACTTTCAAGAAGCATAAATACCAGGGAGTAAATTTGAGAAATGGAAGGAAATAAAAGAAGACAAAAAATGAACATGATATTGCTGATGATGGATATACCAGAAAGGTCATTCAATTACAAATAAATATGAAATATTTGGGTGGAGATTCAGGGGTATCAGAGAATGTACAGAAACAAGTGGCAATTATCAGGAAATCTGATATACAAAACTAGATGGAAGAAAACTGGTAACTCTTTTGCTTCCAGTAAGCTTTGCTTCAATATGACTTCATATCAGTTACACACAACTAAAAAATATTTCACAAGTACATTTAAAAAACCATCAACCTTGAGCTGAACAAACACTGGCTGAGCTCACTCCTATCACCTGAGTATTTCTTAGCCTAAACCATCTTCCTTTGCATTATGTTTACTTTCTGGAGAAAATCCCACCGAAGTAGGGAAAATGGGAATACTCTAAAATGACACAAACATTAAAAAAAGAGGTCAAGCAGGGAGAATAAAATTAGTTTAAGTATGAGAAGGACTGAAAACAGAGAAAGACAAGTGATAAAGATTGGTCATAGAACATGCTTGACATAATTATGTAACAAATATGTAAGGAAAATAACATCACAACAGTGAAGGGGTAGCCAAAAACAAAACAAAGCAAAGAAACAAACCAAGAGCAGCTGAAAGAGTGAGGGCGCTTGCAGATTTGATGGGCTCGATTAAGTGAAGAATGGTTATTACAAGTGTCCCGACCCTGACAAGAATTAGCGATGGCTCTGTTCTACAAATTCAAGTGGGAAACTGAGAAACATCATACAAGGAACATAAAAACCCAAACACGTCTCCCTTTCCTGACGTCCATTTTTTCTATGTTCTCACCCACATTCTGACGAAGGCTGATGCCCTAATGGAGACTCTTTCATGGGCTGCTACTGAACTCCACAAATGCTTAACTTTCTAGTGTTGTCTTGGTTTTATTCTTTTCCTTCCACAGGGGCTTATAATCAACTATTTACTTAAAAGTCTATTTCTACTTGTAGGTGAGCTGCACAGAGATCTTCTCTCCCCTATCTTTTTGAACCCAAGCTCTGCCTCATGGTCTGACAGTCAACAGAAGGACTTTGTACAAAGAAGTGACCTACGGAAGGGTGAGTCCTAACCCTCGTTGCTCCCCTCTCTGCCTCTTAGAACTCAGGTGGCTCCTTGCAAAGCTCTCAAGTGCCAGTCATCCACTGGCCCCATGAGAGGGAAGGACTGTGTTGCCCAGTGGAAAGGAGCCTGGACAGACAGAAAAAGAAGCAATAATGGAAAATACTGTCAACCCAGGGAGAGCACTGTTCTGGTGGTAGAGATATACACAGTGATGAGCTAAAGTCTGAATGGAAGAAAGCAATTTTATAATTGCCTAAAAATGTTGGCTTAAAAAAAGAAAAAGAGACACAAAAAATAAAATGAAAACTTTTGTCAAGTGCTAAAAAGTTGAATCTACTTCCAGACTCAGTCAGGCCTGGGCTGAGGATGTTGCATGAAGTTGGGTCAAGACGTTTAATCTCCATAGACCTGTTTCTGCCTTTGAAAATGATGCGGGTTTGATGAGACCTTTTGGAACCTTTCTATCTTTAAAATCCTATTACTTTTCTATTAAAAACGTTCAATTTCATAACTGACACTTGATTTTCTACAAAAGTTTGTGTGCAAGATAATCTCCCAATCATGGCCAGTATAAAGGATCATCTGTCCTACCTAGCAGCTCAAGGAGCATAAAGCTGCAAGACAAGAATTTGCAAAAGCCCTTTTTGTTAAAATTCTTGGGACTGAATTTCAAAAGTAAGAAAACAAGACCATTCACATCTTCAGGGTAAAGGTCTGGGAGTAAAAACAAATTTCTATTTTTAAATGCAGATGTCATAGAGTTTAGGTAAGCTTTTAAGAAAGGACCTGGAGTTATCATTAGCACTTGGGTAGGTAAGAGACATACCCACAAAAAGATAATTGAGAACAAAAGACAATGTCACTGAAAGAGCCTGGAAGCAGAGTCAGAAATTGACAGGTCGGTCTAAGTTTTGTCAGGCCTGAGACTTCAGGCAAATCGCTGAACCTTGTTGGGCCTCAGTATTACCATCTCTAAAACAGGAATCATTACTGCTTTGTTCAAATTTTAGGTGTCACGAGGATGGAATGTATAATTATGAACATGAAAACACTTAAGACTGGGAAGTCTTTTTTGAAAAGCTAAGTATGAAAAAGTGGTACACAAGTGGAATAAAAAGTTCCAAAGAGCGGATGCTCAGAGCTCAAATGAGCAGGTAGTTTCCCAAAGAGGTGAGGCCCTGAACCAGAGTGGACCTTGGAGGAGCAAGTGGTGGGCAGGTCTGTGGATGGCAGCATGTGCAGCTGCTATGAAGCCAAGGGCTCACACTGGGCCTTCCGGGGTGAAGTAATAAGGACTGGCAGGCACAGGATCTGGACTTGAAGGCATGGCAGAGCCAGACATGGATGGAGGAAAGTGGCAGGATGTCAGTGGTGGTGATCAAAGAGCTCAGTGAATGTGTGATGAGAATGTCTACATCTGTTTTACTGATATGCACTGTCCTGAAAATTTTCCTTAAGGAGTTTTAACAGACAGCTACATGCTAACTAGTTGGTGGGCAAAGATTTCCTTTAGTCCACCTACAACACTTTCAAAGGCTGTTCCACTATAGGATGAACCATGTGATGGTAGTTTAAATACCCACACAGCCCCAGAACTTGTAGTTTACCTGCAACCCAATTTTTTTAAGTTCATTTATTTTGAGAGAGAGAGAGAGAAAGAGCGAGTGAGCATACATGCACAAGGGGATGAGAGAGAGAGGGTAAGAAAGAATCACAAGCAGTTTCCATGCTCAGTGCAGGGCCTGACACAGGCCTCAAATCCATGAGATCATGACCTGAGCCAAAATCAAGAGTCAGACAATCAATCAACTGAGCTACCCTGGTGCCCGTGCAACCTAATATTTTTTTTAATCCAACCATATATATGTCTTTAAAGTCTTGAGTACATGCTAATGGATAGAGCAGCCTTTGCAGCTCTTAAACAAATATCAACATAAATTAGAAAAACAGGGCAATGATGGCACTAAACATCTCAAGGTTAAGAGTTGAGGCACGGAATACAGCTAGCCCTGGCAATTTCTGGTTATGATTTAAAAAAAGAGATTTACCAATGTTATGTAGTGCTCTGTAACTAACAAGGAATGAGATAGCTGCATACCACACAGAATATTTTCATTGCTACACCCTGGGCTGCCAAATCACATGACTTATTAAACTTACAAACTTTACAATACTTTGTAGGAGTAATAAAGACCTCTTGATTCTGTCTATAAAAATGGGAATTCACATAATTTAAACATAGCTCAAGTAACTACAGAAACAAACCACTCAGCCATTCAAGCTCTCTCAGTGGTATTACTGATAGAGATAGAGTATCTGGGCTGTAATTCTTACAGAATAATACATTGAAAACAACCTGTAATTACTACCATTATAGGAAGAAATGTACGTAATTTAAAGTTTGCTACTAGTTAACATACAAACAAATAAAAAGACAAATTATTTTCAAGTACTTTGTAAAAAACCTCATCAGGAGAATTTGCTTTCAATTAACGGGTCAATTAAAATTATTCTTATCTTCTCATTAAATGAGGAAACGTACCTGTCACAGGCACTAAAAATAATAAAACCATAATTAAAACGTGTTGGGTCTACAACTAGAACTCTTGAATTTAAAAATGGGGAATTTGTTTTTGACTCTGGTTGGGTGTAAGATGTGATCCTCTTACTCTCTCATTGTTTTAAGAGAGAGGGAAGCAATCCCCACAGTCACCTGAAGAGAGAGGTTTTGCAAGTCCCCAAGGACAGAGATGGAACGGAGCAACCAGTGGGAGAGGAAGCCAAGGTTATAGTGAGTGCATGAATAATCACAGTGACAGAAGCAGCTTCTTTGGAAAATAGGCATCTTCTAAAGTTGTCTGCTGTATGATCCAAACATTCTACTCCTAGGTATTTACCCAAGAGAAATGAAAGAATATGTCCCTATGAATGAATGTTCACTGCACTTTAATTCATAATAGAAACTAGAAATGGGGAACCACGTGATTTATTCAGTTGAGTGCTCTACTCTTCATTTCTCTCAGGTCCTGATCCCAGAGTTATAGGATTAAGTGTTGAGTTGGGCTCTATGTTGACCATGAAGGTTGCTTAAGATTCTCTCTTTCTTCCTCCATTCGTCCCCACTCACACACAGACTTTCTCAAAAGTAAACAACAACAACAAAGAAACCAGAAACAACTCAAATGTCCATCAACAGGGAAATATGGTATATCCATAAAATGAAACACTACCTAGCAACAGAAAGTAGTGAGCTATTGATATAAACAAACACATGGATGAATCACAAAATATTACATGCTGAGTGAAAGAAGGCAGACAAAAACTGAGTACGTATTCTATGACTCTACTTACATTCATTTTAGAAATTGTAAGCTAACCTGCAGTGATAGAAATGAAGACCAGTGGTTGCAAAGGACAGGTTGGGGGTATTACAAATGGGCACCATGATACTCTTTTAGAGTAAGAGATATGTTCATTCATCTTGATTTTGGTGATAGTTCCAAAGGTGTACACATATTGAAACCCATCAGACTACACATTTAAAATGTGTGCAGTTGATTGTATGTCAATTCTACCTCAACAGTTTTTTTCTTTTAAAGATTCAAAAAAAAAAGGGGGGGGGGGAGAAGAGGGAGAACAAAGAATGTAAGTTCCTAGACAGAATAGGCTAAACTTGGAGGACCTCAGACCCTGAGAAGAGAAAATCTCAAACCAAAGACCATTGAGAAAAAGAGGTATGATTATACTCCATTTAGGAAGAGGAATACATTGAGGCAATGGGCACCCCCACCCCAACTGGCCATGTGAAGGGGAGCCCCTTGAGTGGGCAGAAGAGTGACACAGAGACAAAGACCCAGGAGAAGCAGGAGGAAAGAGAAAGCTGACTGCTTGGGTCTGCACTGAGAAGAGGGAATCCAGGTTTCCCTAGGATGACCCAAGCCAGTACACCAGTCATAGTAGGCAGGGAGATGAGAATTTAGGGTGAACACGAATATAAGGAAGCAGGATTCTCTTAAACTTGTCACAGCTGGTTCTAGATCTGACATCAAAAGCACCAATCCCCAGTATCTTTCTTTACTCCTTTACTGTGTGTGGCCCTTGATGGGGGCCACACACCTGTGGCGATGCAGGCTCAAGGGAGGACAGTGAGGAACAGGTGGAAGCCAGATGAGCAGGGGCAGGCCAGCTGGGAGGCACATCTCGGGGTAGTTTTGGTTGTTGGGTTGAACAGCTCCCCTCCCTCCGCCCCCATGTGTGTCCTGAGCTACTGCGGATAAGACAGTGGAATAAAGAAACCTTGCCGCCCTCAAGGCTCTGACATCAAGGTTGTGGGGGTTGGGCCATCAAGGAGGTTGGGCCACCTGAGACAATGCAAGTTTGTCTAGCAGGATAGCAGGATGCAAGGTCACCAAAGTGTTTCCTTCAGGGACTCCCTCTGGTACCTCAGAGCTCTGACCCCAAAGACAGTTCTTGGCACCATCCAAGCCCGTCCTCTTTGGCTGACACCAAGGGAGAGGTTAAGTTGCTTAAACCCTACGTGAAGGAAAGGCCAGCCTTAGGGTTTAAATGTTGTGTGTTTTTAAATTTGTCTCTAAATTTTCATTGATTATGGAAGGCTGATGGTCAACACATTTTTGAGATCTTAGTTCTTCCTTTTGAGTGTTTTGCTACAGCCATTATTCCATCAAAACAAATCAAAACTAACCCATGTTTGTGAGAAGAGATTTATAAGTAATGGTATGTTGGTTATCTCCTAATTTATTTCTGTCCTTAATACTTACTAGGGAAGCATAAGAGGGGACTTGTCATATAAGAAACCTAGAAGTAGAAGCCTGTTTCCTTCCCTTTTACTTCAATACTTTGTTTTTAGTATTAAAATGAGGAAAAAAAAAACACAGTCTGGTATAAGAAGAAAACCTTTCACAGATTAGTTACTTAGTAGGCCCTTAGGCAAATCACTTACTTCAGTGGGCCTCAATTTTTGCAATTGTAAAATGAGGGGGTTGGTTTAGGTCTGGGTGTGTCGGTCGAATAAACCAGTCATTCATTCATTCATTTATTCATTCAGTATATGAGAACCTACTGCATCCCAGACACTATCACAAGCACTAGGTAAGAACAATTAAAAGAGAGGCAAGACCTCTACACTACAACCTGATTCTAAAAAGACCAAAAATGAAGGGGAATCAAACAAGATGTCAGGTAGTGATAAGCACTAAGAAAAAATACAAGGAGTGCCTGGGTAAAGTGCCTTACTTTACTTTGGGGAGGGTGGTCAGGGATGTGAGAGCTGAGTAGTCTGGAATGATGGGAAAGAACAAGCCTCTTGATTCCCAGGAAAGGCAACCCTATAGGCAAAACCCTCAGGTGGGAAGAACTCATTTGGTTCTCTTCACAGGTGAACTTACCCCTGTTTTTCATTTTATATACTTCCTCCAGTACTCTGTATTAATTCCATTTATATGTATTTATATACAGCTTTTTGAAGAGAAACAAAAATGGGGCACCTGAGTGGCTGAGTCGGTTGAGCATCTGACTTCAGCTCAAGTCATGATCTCACGGTTTGTGGGTTTGAGCCCCACATCGGGCTCTGTGCTGACAGCTCAGAGCCTGGAGCCTGCTTTGGATTCTCTATCTCCCTCTCTCTGTCCTTCCCCCACTCACTCTCTGTCTCTTTCTGTCTCTCAAAAATGAAAAAAAATTTTAAAAAGTTAAAGAGGAACAAAAAGGAGTGGCTCAGTCGGTTAAATGTCTGACTCTTGGTTCTGGCTCAGGTCATGATCTCATGGTTCATTAGTTCAAGCCCCACACTAGGGTCTGCACTGGGGGTATGGAGCCTGCTTGAGAGTCTCTCTCCCTATCTCTCAAGTAAATAAATAAACTTAAAAATTTTTTTAAAGAGGAGCAAAAATGTTTGATTTGAACACCTTATTCCAGATAGGCTTTCTTCTCTACATGACTCCTTTGTTATTCTTCAAGTTTCTGTCCGCATAGTTATAAATTCTCCCACTTATCCCAGGCAGGAGTAAACAGGATTTAAATCAGTGTTTTTTCAAATTTTATGACAAAGACCCATAGTGAGAAATAAATTTTACATCATGACCTAGTGTTTACATAAAACCAAAGCAAGTTTTTAAAACCAAGCTTACTGTTTTATTTCTTTTTTAAATATTAAGGTGATTTCATAGGTAACTTACAGTATGAGAAAACACTATTCTAAACTGACACTGACTAGTAATTTTGTTATTAACAAACCAAAAAATGGTAAAATTGATTAAACAGCCTCAAAATCTCTTCCCTCCCCCTTTTTCTGTACACATACTTGCTTTAAAGAAATGGGTTCCAAATTTCTCTGTGTAACTTGTGGAGGAAATGCCCAGAGGGGGCATTTTCAGGGGGGCCTGGGGTGGAGAGAAGGGAACCCAAATAATGCAAATTGTTCAATAGTTGAGGAGACACCTTGGGTGTCAAAGATTACCCAAGATAAGATTCACAAAGTCTTCATAATAACAATTGTGTGTGTGTGTGTGTGTGTGTGTGTGTGTGTGTTGGGGGAAGGGATGGTGTTACGTAATTCATTAAATTTTAAGTTCTTAGAAGCCCCTCACCATAATTCAAGTTTCACATGGAGAGATGTGTAACTGTAGCAATGAATATCAGACCTTGCATTTAGCACATAGCACACACGTGCTCAATAACATTTTGTTTAATAACTTTTAAATAACGGGGTTTGTTGTGATCATCAAATCCTAACTTTGCGTGTATACCAGTTATTATATTCTCCTGGAATGTACAAATGTCATGCAATAGTAAATGCAGTGTGCTTATCTTCAAGCCATTGTTTAAGTCCAGGGAGCTTAATCAGGCATTTTTCTCAGGCACTAAGTGGGAAAAGGATGTTTTTCCATTGCAAGGTATAAGAGATAGGATTGGCTGTAATGGAAAGATTCCACGTCTGCTCGTGGCCATGGTAAACAGCTGGGATTAAAATGAGTGTGTTAATTTAATAGGTAGTTTCTCAAGGGACACTAACCAGTGGGCTCTGTCAGCCAAGGGCTCTCTCTGATAGAAACCGTGCCAATTTCTCTGTGAAATGCGGTTACTGTCCTCACCCCTGAAGTCAGAAGTGCATGCACCCAATTTCCGGTAGCCCCGGGGCCCTGGAGCAGAAAAATTACACCTGCAAGCAAGCATTCTCCCACACTGCCACATAGCTGCCACATACGGAAAGCAGCTCATTGCAACCATGTGCCCTTCAGCCCCATTTAGGGACATCATTAACGATTTCAAATTACAACTGTTGCTTTGTCTCAAAACAGTGATAAATAGCGGAGCTACATTCATGACGCTTTCAAGTCATTGATTTGCTCTCCTCTCGGGGGCAAAAAAGATGTTAAGACAAGTGCAAACCTGCCAGAGCTTCTTATTATAGATGGCAGCCCTCCTTCTCTCCCTCTCTCTGTTCCACTTCAGCACCCCTCCCTCTCTGGATTTCCTGAACTGAGGCAGTAGCCTCCGGTAAGGAACTGCAAGTGGCTCCTTCTCCAAACAAGGAGGGCTTCACGAGACAGGCTGAGGCGACAGAGACATTCTCTCACCCTAGCAGGTCAATGCACTCCATTCCCCAGGTCAACAACAGGTCGGGTTTCAGAAAGGAACAGAGTCTTAGGGGAGGACGGTCACCCATTCAAATCCAGGAGCATCTGCTGAAACGCGAGACGGAACAAACCCTGCTGCCATTCCGGAGGTGTGGGCAGGCGAGTGTGAGCGTGTGCACAGGGACAGCCTATATACATGGGCGAGACGTTAGTGGTATCGAAGGGAGACCCACCACGCTCGACAACGCCACAACTATTACGACTTGAAATATTACCCGCAGGGCACTGGCTTCAGTGCCAAAATCTCCCCGGATTTATTTTCAGGCAAGTGACTCACAATCTCGTCTCCGTAAGTAATTCCATTAAAATGAGTCGCCAGTTCCACTAAGTCGACTTTCCTCTGCCCTCTGGCTGCCCCTCCCTCCTCTCCGCCCATCCCGCAAACCCTGACAGCTCACAGACTGAGCAACCGTACCCCGCGGGAGCAGAAGGCAGACTCTCAGGCCCGGCCCCCACCCCGGCGGAAGGATGAATGGGGCCGCAGGCGGGTGGGAGCGCCGGGAGCAGGCGTGCGGGCTGCGCGCGCCGTGTGTACGCGTGTGTGTGCGCGTGGGCACGCACCCGCGGCCAACTTACGGAGGTGGAGTTGGTCCTCGCTTGGCCCTGGTTCCGCACCTCCTGCTCCCGGAACTGCAGTCCAGCCAGATGCTTCTCCAGTGCCTCCCAGTCCATAGGGGGCACCGGGGGCTCCTCCGGGACGCACGTCCCGCCGTCCGCGGGCTGAAGGCAGAGGACCCCAGTTGCCGGACCCCGGCCGCCGCGTCGACCGCGCGCTGGCTGGGGCTTCTGGACCGCCCGGCGGGGGCCCCGAGAACCGCTGGGCCGGCCGGCCAACACCACCACGTTGCCATTGTGCCTGAGGTCCTGGGGGTCGTGCGGGTGGAGGTTGCCGTTGGGCACGGGGGGCGGCATGGCAGTGGTGGCGCCCTTGCCGCCGCCGCCGCGGGTCCTGGCGCTCACGTCCCCCGGCTCCCGGGCCGGACAGCGGTCATCCCGGTACCCCCGCTGGTCGCGCTCGTCTTCCTCTTCCTCCTCCTCCGCGTCCTCCTCCGGCGCCCACTCATCAATCACCTTCTTCTGGTAGACCGGGAAGGGCTCCTCATAGTCCTCCAGGGCAGACACCAAGTCCAGGCTGCCCCCCGGCGACGACGAGGATTTGCACTCGGAGCAAGGGGTCACTTTGGTGGAGTTGGACTGAGAGCTGGCGCGGCTGCTGCTGCTGCTGCCGGCGTCACTGCCTAGATCCATCCCATCCTCTCGGTAATCCTAGGGGGGGAGGAGGCAGAGAGTGAGCTGCCCGGCGGAGCCTGCTCCGGGCCCCCGCCACCCGCCGCAAGCACCCCGGCCCAGTGCCCCGCGCCTGCCTGGTCGGAGGTGCGCCCCCAAGGAGGCCTGGGGACCGGCGCCCGCACCAGCCTGAGGCTTCCATTCGCCCACCCGCCCTCCCTGCCACAACCATACTTCCTCCCCGTAACTAACCCTCAGATTAGCAAAGGGGGTGCCCAGCCACCGGCGCTCACACTTTCCGTAAGAGGGGCCCCGGGGCGCGCATGGACTTTGTTGTAACCATTTTGCGCCTGGAGCGCCCCTGCACCCCGCCCCAAGGATTCTCTGAGAATCCTACACTTTCCCAGAGAATTATAATTCCCTGGGGGCGGGACCGAGAAGAGGGTGGGCGGCTACTGAATTCACACCTCTTTCGGGGCGCCGAGACCACTCCCCACCCGGCCCCGCCTCGCCCCGCCCCCGCCGGCGGCTGGGAGCCGGCGCGGTTCGCCTGCTGAGCTTTACTTTCTAAGGAACCGAAGGCAGCTCGGAGGTCTGGCTCCCGCCTCCGCGCCTCCCCGACCGGCCCCCCCCTCGGCTCGCCGAAAGGCTCGGGGTGGGTGGCGCTCTCAGCTTTCGCAGGCGAGGGTGGCTCTCGCCGCCCCCGAAGGTGTGCTGGGCCGGGGCGCGGCGGCAGTAGCTGCAGGCGCCGCCGCCGCCCTGGGGGAGGGAGGACGCGCCCTCGCGGCGGCGGAGCGGGTCCCGCCACCGAGCATGCCCAGAGGCTGCCGGGCGCGGCGCGGTCCGTTCTCCCGGTTTTCGCGGCAGCAGTCCGAGGCGGGAGGCGGGCGGGCATGGGGTCAGAGAGGTCGGGAAAAAGCCGAGGAAAGGGGCACGGGGTATTAGAGATGCAGATCCGGCCAATTAACAGGGGCGGTACCCTGGGGAGGGTGGCGGATGTTAACCGCCAGACACACAAATATTTTCTGGGCGCGTTTCAAGCCCTCATCGCGGCTCGTTATCCTGCCTTAGCCTCCCGGTACCCCAAAGCGCGGGCGCGGCGCAGGCTAACCCACGCGGAAGTCGCCGGCTGATCCGGTGAAGGACCTCCCTACTCCCCCCCCCAACCCCCCCCGCGCACAGACACTAGCCCTTGTGGGAGCCCGAAGTGACGTGTGCTCGGTGGTCATGCACCATCATTTCCCTTCCACCTTCCTCGGCCACTTCCTCTCCCTCCACCGCCCGGCTCCGGTCGCCTAGCCCGCTCCCCTTCCAAGTTCAGGCAGTGGGCGGAACCTGTTGCTTTAGCTCCCGCTTCCTTCCCGCTCCCGGCTGCCCGCTGAGGTTGACCTCAGAGAGATGTGTGTATGGGGAATGCAGAGCTAAGTGTAAGATGGGACTGATATCTGAAACGTTGGTGGAGAATTTGTTGTAAAGGTTTAGGCGAACCTCCAAAGACCCTGTCGGCCGCCTCCAGTCAAGGAGACATTAAAGGAGGGGAAGAGGTGGGTATCAGGTGACCTGGTCCTGGCACTTGCACTGACTTTGAGTCCTTAAATTTTTCTGGAAGCCTAGTCAAAGAAACCTATGCTGGTTTTTTCAGAATGCACACTTGTTCCCTTAATTTGGCAGTTCATCTCATTAGGAACAAGGCTCCTTGAAGTGAAGATACCAACACTTGGAAAGCATAGATGGGTCACAGAGCACCTTTTCAGGATTAGGAATTTCCTATGAAACAACCAGTGTTGACTTGTAAGAACTGGGAAACAAGGAAATGCCCTTTTGAATGTTTCTCACACACACACACACACACAGGTGAGGTGATCCTTACACACCGTGTGCTTGCCTCAAATAACCACAGCATGCATTTTAAATATTTTACAATTGTGTATGTCAGTTATGCCTCAATAAAAAAATTATGCCTCAAAAAAATTCAAAAAGAAGAAAAAAAACCCTAGCACTTAATTTTACAACAGATTGGGGAAAACCAGTTTCCCTGAACTTCCAGATTTGGGCTGTTACTAATTATTCCCAGTGAATTCAAGCTTGGACCAGGCCACTCTCCTGGCTTTGAACCCTCCAGAAGAAAGAACAGGGGAATGCTTGGAATTCTTTAGTAGGGAGTGGCTGCCACCCTGACTTTTCTTCTAGGTCCGAAGTGGGACTTGGTGCAGAGACCCTTTGTTGACCCTTTGTTTCAGTGATTTCAGTGAAGTGTGACGGACTCCAGTCCTAGGTAGGCCTGAGCCAGGGAAGATAAACTAATCTTTTAACTTTCCTGGAAGCAGCAATCTTAATGAATACAGGCAAAGGGGCCTCTGGTCTGACCGTCACAGCTCTTCTGTAAAACAGGACTGATTATAACTTCAAATGTCTTTTATGGTAACATCTGTAAGCAGCCTGCCTTGTACTCCAAATATGGTTTGATTCTGAGCTTGCTGTGAAGCCCTGGGTCAGCTGGCTCCCCCCGCCCCCCATCCCCCCAGGCTGTGGGATGGTGGTGGCCCTCAAAGTGTTTGGAGAAGTGGGTAGGAAGCGCCAAGTGCTGAGAACTAGATAGCTGCTTTTCAGATCACCACATGACTTGGCAAGGGTTAGGTCAGGAAAAGCTCACTGCTCTAGAGCAAGACACAGGTAGACAGATAAGTATTGATCAACCAGGGTGATAAAGAGTTGCGGTCTCACTTCCAATGTTTAAGCCTTAGGAACTCCTCAGCCACCCACCCAGACTCCTTCCTGGGCTCCTACTTATTCCCCCTGCTGCCCAGATGGTCTGTGTTCAGGGAATGCAAAATAAGGCCTTAGAAAAAAAACATTTGGCAAGGTAAATCCACTGCCAAAAATGCATGGCATTTCAAAGCCAAATATCTCTGAATTATCTGTCCTTTTAAATAATTTTCTGACCAGATATTCTGGATCAGATGGGAAAGTACCAGGTTTCCTTTTTCTTTTCTCTTCATGCAAGGTGCCTGGCTAGCCCAGTTTCCATTCTGTTTCCAGCCTTCCATCTCCTGCCAAGAACTGTCCCATTTTGGAACAGAAAGCCCTGCCAATTCCTAGGCCGGCGACAGTCTACAGATATGTCCAGCAGGATGGAGAGATGATTTGGAAAGTGATTGAAAGGTCCTGTCTTCCTGTTTATAGGACCGTGTCCTCAGGTTAGGAGCTTGAGGCTTACAGACTTAGATTTTGTCCCCTGCAACCTTTGTAAATTAGACATCAGAGATGTGAGTCAAGTGGGTGTCATCGCAGACCAGCACCTTCCCCCATCAATCACCAAGTCCTGTCCCTCTTGAACACCCACTGCTCCCGCCCCAGTCTAGGCCACTGTGTCCTGAAATTACCGAACAGTCTCCCTACTACCTATGCCCATTCTCTGCATGCAGTCAGAGTGCCTTTCTGCAATGCAAGTCTCTCCTGGCTCCATTAAAGCCCCTTGGCTCCTCACTGTCTAAAGGAACTGCTTCCTGCCCACCCTCCCCCCACTTCTTTTGGCAAATTTCTACTCATCCTTTATGTCTGGGCTTAAATGTCACTTCCTCCTGGAAGGCTCCTGATTCTCTGTACCACCCACCTGAAAGGGAGCAGGTAACTTTCCCATGCTCCTGAGACACTGCACTCATCATAAACGCTGCATCAAGGTTGCTGTTTAATTGCTTGTCTTCTCTACTAGGCTCAAGAAAACCATTTTCTGTCAAGACTCAGGCCACACATACATATAAAAATATTTAAAAGTTTCATAAAACCCTTATTTTGTAAAATCCTATCCTAATTCATTTAAAACAAAATCTGCCCACACTTCACCATTGACTTTATAACCCTTAAGTGGATCAGTGCTCCTACTGGGAAAAAAATACTCTAAAGAAGTAAATACACTAAGGAAGGAGCTATTTCTCTATTTATTGTCCAGAGTAACGAGAATGGAATAGAAGCTTCATCAATATTTGTTGTTGGAGGGCGCTCAGTCAGTTAAGTGGTTAAGAGTTTGATTTCATCTCAGGACATGATCTCATGGTTCGGGAGTTCAAACCTTGTATGGGGCTCTCTGCTGTCAGTGCAGAGCCCATTTCAGATCCTCTGTCCACCCTCCCCCACCCCCCACACCTCCCCAGCTCATGCTCTCTCTCTCAAAAATAAGTAAGCATTAAACAATATATTTGATGCTGGGATTATTAATAATAACATTTAATTCATTTAATTCGCAGAAACTCTATGAAGAAACTAGTATCCCCATTTATAGTTGAGACTGCTGAAGATAGTAAGATTAAGTAACATGGCCTTATGTCAAAGAGCTGGAAAGCCTAGGTGGTATAGCCAGGATTTGGACCCAGGTAGCTTGGCTTCAGAATCTTGGCTGCTAGTCACCCAGTGAAAGGCTCAGTGCCCTCTGGTCTGCATGCATATGGATAAATTTACTAAGCAACATGTCAGAAAGGGCCTCTTTGCAGCAAGTTCAAAGGAGTTCTGAGTCTTCTGCCTTGCAGAGGCTCCTTGGGCAGTATTTCTGTCTATGCAGAGGAGAAGGCAGCTGGCAAGAGCAGCTGTTCCCCGGTGCACACATGTGCTCCACCTCCTCAACTGTCAACAAGCTCAGCGATATTCAGCATGCTGGGAGACTTAGTTGTGTAAGGGAAGAGTATAGACACCTCAGAAAATGAAATTTCCAATTGTTGTGAACTTCATGTTTTTAAGTCCCCGCCCTCAAAGCAAATCCTTTCAGAAGGTAGCCACCATGAGATTGCGATTTTCATTTTTGTCATGAACAGGAAACTGGAATAATACTCCAAGGGTAGGGATGACGGCATGTTCCTCGGAGGTCAGTGCTATTTATAGGATATTAATCTGTAAAGGCAACATTTGAGGAAAGACATGACTGAAATACTTAGATCGTAAGGAGTATAGAGAGCTGAGAAAAAAGTTTATTTGCAAAAGTCCCAAACGAATTTTAAAATTATTGCCCCTAACACTGAACCTTCTTTGTCTAAGTTGTGGCATTTAGAGTGATAAAGAAATGGCTGGCAAAGAGGTTTGTATTTCATCTTTATTACATGAATTACATGCAAGTCACATGCAGTACACAGATGCTCTCCCATTTCACCACCTGAATTTAACTACATGGTAATATTTAACAGCACTGTGGGGCCAAGTGTCCTGGATATAGAACATCTGGGCTTAGTTTCCAGCCCTGTCTTTTATCAACTTCGTGACCTCAGTTTCCTCATGAAGGCAAATAGACTGCATGATCATGATGTTAAGCAAATAGTCAGACTTACGAGTAAGTGAATGAACTAAAAGCCTTCTTTCAGCTTAAAGACCCTTTGGATTTCATCCTAGATATTATGGGAAATATGGTATAAAACTGTCTCTGAATGGCTTCATCACCTTCCCTATTGGGAGATACAAAGTTGGTTTCTCCATTGATTCAAAACCAAGGCCTCTCTCCATTAGGCAGGTTGAATGCATAGTACTTCTCCTTTATTTCTATAGAGCCAATGGTTGATCTTATCTTTTAGTTTATATGTATAGATATTTTGGAGATGGATCCTATATACACCTAAAGTAATTTTTTTCTTTCTTTAATTTACAGATATATATATATATATGTATTTTTTTTAAGTTTATTTATTTATTTTGAGAGAGAGAAAGTGCACAAGAAGGGAGGATGCAGAGAGAGAGGGAGTGAGAGAGAATCCCAAGCAGGCTCCCCACTGTCAGTGCAGAGCCTGATGTGGGGCCAGAACTTATAAACCATGAGATCATGACCTGAGCAGAAACCAAGAGTCAGGCACTTAACCAACCGAGCCATACAGGCGCTCTTACAGAGCTAAATTTTAATGAAAAACATCCCTTTAAAAAACATTAACATCTTAAAATGTTTTGGTTCTCTAGAAAACCATGAGATTGCACTTATTTCCTGCATTTTCCTCAATAAAAATGAAGTGGCAAAAACTAGGCAACCTCCGCCCTTAAAAGATAGCTCCGATGACCTAATTTTCTAAGCCTGAAACCAGGACACTTGGCTTGACAGATACTACAGCGCTTACAAAAACGAGGTGAATGTATGAAATGAAGATTATTCTAAAAAGTCTACAGGTATTGGTGAATAAGGCAACTCTAACTGCAGCAAGGGACAGTGTCTGTCTTTATCAAGGAAAAGTCACACAGAGGGTGGAAGTCAGGACCTCAACATATGGCTGCACAGATTGTGCCCTGACTGGTGCCAGGAGGATTGTGACCTGCACCACAGGTGCCTGCCAAGAGGGACCATTTGGCACCTTTGCATAGGTGGTATACGTGGCGGCCCCTAGGGTTGTACAGTGCACAATCTGCACAACAGTACACAGGGGCTCTATTAGGAACCCCATTAGAAGGAAATTTTTTCTTTGTTGAGGAGATTGGAAGAGGAAGGCTGAAAGTCATACCTCAGATTAAATGGCATTGACAAACATTCAACTTATTTAAACTCTCATTGTCTTTCTTTTTCCAGAAATTCTCTGTCATTATATTCTACCTTCCTTAAGTTCCTAGCAATTCTTAAAAATGCAAATCTGTAAGCAACTCTGAATTTATGTTTTGAGCCTCACTGAAGGGCATCAATTACATAAGAGGACATTTGGGGAAAGCTATGCAAGTTTGTAGACTCATTGCATGAGCTCAGGGAAGCGTTACAAGTCATAGGCACTGAAACCATGTGCACATGACCCCAGTACAAGATGAAGTGCCTCAGAAATTATGTGCCTTGTGCTTTGATGTGTTATGCTGTCAAAAGGAACATCCTCACAGGATGCTCTAGGATGTGAAAACTCTGTTCTGGTCACTTCTCGACATGACTTTGGAAGTGTTATCAAGTCAGAAAATAACTACTGGCATTGTCAGTACAATCCAAGCAGAAGGAATGCATCTGAACGTGAAGAAGGAGGCGGCTTGATGGAGAAGGAGGGAACTCTTCCAAAAACCTTGGCTCTGTCTCTGAGCTCTGCATTTATGGGCAAGGCAGTCCCTGCAGCAATTTGGGCCAATGGCCTTATCATGAAAGGGGAGTGGTATGAAATTTTTGAAATCTCCAAGGGGTAGGCAGGTGAGGTAAATGAGTGAAGTAGGCAGCATTGGTGACAGGGAGTTCCAGGGTGAGTCACTGAATTACTGGACAGCACAGCACAAGGCATCCATATTAAAATTTAGAACAAAAAGCATTTTTATCTTCAATTTACCCCTGGATTGCCACTTGGACCTCTGCTCTCAGCTTTAGATGCTCAGAGTTCTAAGACTACATGAAAATGAAAGAGTTAGGGAAACCATCCATCTTGGCTTGTATAGGATGGTCCTGCTTTATATCTGTTGTCCTGGTATAACAGCACCTTTCTTCACTCTCAAAAGTGTCCCAGAATATATGATAAACAATCACTTAGGTATGGGGGAATGTGAAAAATATTGAACTTCACTAATAATCAAAGAGAGGCAATTTCAATAATAATGAGGTGACATATTTCCTATAAAATATTTTAAAATTATTTAAAACATAATACACAATGTCAGAATCAGTGTGATCAAAGACAAAGTCATATACTATTGGTGAGCTTATAAGTTGTTTGATAAAAACTTTCTAGAATACTACTTGACAATATTTTAACTTTTTTTAAGTTTATTTTTGGGAGGGGAGAAAGAGAGAGAGAGAGAGAGCATGCACAAGTGGGGGAGAGACAGAGAGAGACAGAATCTGGAGCAGGCTCCAGGCTCTGAGCTGTCAGCATAGAGCCTGATGCAGAGCTCGAACTCATGAACGGTAAGATCATGACTGGAGCTGAAGTCGGACACTTAACCAGCTGAGCCACCCAGGCGCCCCTGATAAAATGTTTTGAATGTCTTTACAAAGTTTATACCCCATAACTGTTAATAATTCAACAAGTATTTATTGAGCACTTACTACATGGGTGGCACTGGGTGATATTGTGGCACTGGGTGATATTGTGGTGAAAGAGACAAACACTATTTGCCCAAAATGAAAGTTCACTCTAGTAGAGAAACAGACATTACAGCAGAAAAAAAGATACCCAACAATTTAGATTACAATTGGTCATAAGTGCCCAAAGAGTAGACTCATATGATGCTGAGAAAGCATGTAGTGTGTGTTGGGGGATGCATCTGAAAATGGGTTTGTCAGCTGAAGAGGAGGGTGTTCAAGGCAGAAGAAACACCTTAAACAAAGGTTTTGAGGCTGAAAGAAGCTTGGCTCACTTGAGTAGCTGAAAGGAAACCACTAGGTTGGAGCAAGAGAGAAGGGGAAACGTGGCAAGAGAAGGAGTTACCATTAAGATCTTTTTCCTAACAGCTGCTTAAAAGGATTGTAAAAGCAGGTTGACTTTTAGAAATGTTCTCCTCGGTGGAGAACTACAAGAAGATAGAGGGACAGAGCAGGGTAAGAGTGGATGCAGAGCCACCAATTAGGGAGCAAATATAATAGTCCAGGGAGGAGATAAATGTGGTTTCGGTGAGGTTTGGGGAGATGGAGAGAAATAGAACTATTAAAGATATATTTAGGGGCACCATGGTGGCTCAGTCAGTTAAGCATCTGACTTCTGCTCAGGTCATGATCTCAAGGCTTGTGAGTTCGAGCCCCGCGTTGGGCTCTGTGCCGATGGCTCAGAGCCTGGAGCCTGCTTTGGATTCTGTGTCTCCCTCTCTCTCTCTCTGCCCCTCCCCTGCTCACACACACACTCTCTCTCTCTTTTAAATAAACATTAAAACAATTTTTTTAAAAAGATATATTTAGATGGGAGAATTAATAAGACCTGGTGACTGAAAAGATGGGGGTGGGCAAGGAGAGATGTCACTCATAGTCTCCTGCTGTGTATCATAAGCAATTTAGTGGGAAGGTGGTATCTCTTCACTGAACTGGGCAAAAAGCAGGGAGTTTGGTAGCAAGCAAAAGAAGGGAAGATATTGAACCCTTTTTGAACGTTTTCTATTTGAGATGGTATAAGATATACAAGTGAACATGACAAGTAGGTATCTGGAGCTTAGCAGAGAGATCTGGGCTGGAGATGTAAATATGGGAGATTATATTTGGAAGCCTGGGTATAGGTGACATGTCTGCTGACAGCGGGAAGAGACAGGTCAAGTTTCTAGCCCTGAGGAACTCCATGGTTGATAGATCTAGAAGAAGAATGAGTTTGTAGGAGACAAGGAACAAAATGAGGGAGAGGAAACAATAGTTACTCTTTTAAAAATCTAGCCTGAGGACACAGAAATGAGGATCTAGATTTATGCATAAAGACGCTCATTGTGGCATTTCCAATAGTGAAAAATTAGCTTCAACCTAAATGTCAAAAAATGGTAGGATGTTTAAATAAATTGTGACATTCATTCTGTGGAATAAATGCAGTCAAATAAGATGCTTTGGAAAATTATAACATCAAATGAATAAAGGAGGATATATACTATCATATATACAATGTGATCCACATTAAAAAAAATTAAATGTTTATATGCCTAGAAAAAGATGTAGCTACATGTGAACACTGGATAAAGATGGATGGTAATATTGCAGGTGACTTTTTACCTTTGTATCTGTTTGTATTTTCAGTTTCTTTACACTAATCACAAAATGGGTAGTAATATTGTTATGAAACAAATTATGCAGATTTATTTTACTTAAAATGAATGGTTCTGCATAAATTGCAGAAGTCCATTAAAAACAATTGTTCAGATGAACTAGAATTTATTTGTATAAATTCTGCGAAGAGTCCTTTTAGAAAACAAATCATTTTCTGGTTCCATAAATCACTTGCTAGTTTGAAGTTTTTGAATGTCAGATTTTATCTCAAAGTATAGATGGGGTCAGCACCCTTCTGAAAAAAAGTTTGGGGTCATAGTGGACTGAAGTAGGGGTCAGCAAACTTTTCTTTAAAAGGGCTAAAAATAGTAAATAGTTTTGGCTTTGTGGGTCATATAGTCTGCTGCATTTTTTTTAAAGCAACCCTTTAAAAATGTAAAATTTCTTAGCTCTCAGTTCATACGCGAACAGGCTGCAGGCTGGATTTGGCTCACCCACAGATTGCTGGCCTCTAGACTAAAGGGTGAGTGCATAAGAACAATGCATAATACTTTTCCATTAAAAGCTACCATAATATTGTAATATCAGGACTGAATCTTCAATTATTAGAGTACTGATAACTCTAATAACCCAAACTGGGTTCATTTTTGAACACAAAGTTTGGGTTCATTTTCAACACAAAGCAGAGTAAATGGAAAAGTTCTAAAAAACCACTTTTTAAAAAAAAAGTTTACATATCTTTAGTAGAAAATTGATCCTATGAAAATATGCCAAAGAGTTGGCATTTTTAACCTAGAAAGTAAAAGCTAAAAGAAACTATTTATTTGTAAAATGAGAATCTTTTCCCATTTCTTCTGCAATCTTAGATTTTTGGTGTTATTATGAGGGAAGTGGTGTTATATACAAGAATCTAATCACTTGTTCATCCCCTCTCCCAAGCCCCATTCCCCTCCCCCTCCATCACCAAATGTACTTAGTGCTGTTAGTGCTCCAAGTGGGTCCCTGCTCCTGGTCACCGCCAGATGCTGTGAGTATTGGCTACAAGAGCTCATGGCTCTCCTGAATGGTACAATTTATCTGTCCATCTGCATTGAGCCAGGCAAACAAACCATCTGATCCACATCGTGCCTGGCATTTCCCCTTTCTCTATACTGCTTCCCTCACTTCCTTATAGGTTTATCTCTCAGTAAACCATCTGCATCCAAATCCCTTTCTAAGGCTTTGCTTCTAGGGAACTGACCTAAGATCCAAGTCTCAGTGAATCTACTTCCTAAATACATTTGACTTTCTGACTGCTATTTCTGCCTGGAGAAAGGGTACTGGACCACAATACACTTAAAACTTTATTCTAACCTATGAAAAATTTCAAAACTTAGTGTATGATGTCAGTAACTTTTACGAATACTAGGAAATAGTTTTTATAAAATTATGCAGCAGTGATCTGATAAAAACATCCATAAGGATAAAGAACTTGGAAAAGGTTTAGCTTTCAAATGACATTGCTATTAGAATTATTGCTAATATCATCAGTACCAGTGGGTGGAAACAGCCGCGTCTCCAATACTATCAATTCTGCTAATTGTTACTGCTTATATTTTTAAAATTATACTAATAACTAATAGCCTATAAATAATCTTCTATTGTAAGAACTTCCCCTTTTATTACACTGTAATAGGTTCATTGATGCTTAGTATGATGTGACTCTTTGCTGACTCCAAAGAATACCTTTATTAGGATATGCATATGTGTTCAATTTATCTTCTCAATTACACCTACATTAAAACCTTCAAAATTAGGTTTGCAAAAACAGGCTCTGCGCAAGCAGCGGAGCCCATATGACTTGTGATCTCCTGCTCCATTGCATTCTGGTTAATGATTCACAATAACCTTCAAGGATAAGCATCAAGTAAATTAAAGGGGTTTTGCATGGCTCTTGGGGAAGTGTTCACATAGTGCCAAGCAGTTTGAGGACTAGACCTTGTGCAGGGTGGGAGCTGGAAGTGTGATGGACACAAATCCACAGACAGGGAGATAATGCACAAAAGCACATTTTCCCAATGGAAACTCGGCAGTTTTTCCCAACTCCGTCAAAAACGATTCTCTTTCTACCTCCATTCTGGAACTAGGAAATTAGCCACTTCTGTATTTTGTCAATGAAATACAATTTTCTTCAAGCTATTCATAATTATAACTGGTAAATTTATTATGAAAAATAAAGCAGACCATTCTTTGGTTTAATAATCACTGAAACGATTTCATGTTCAGTTAGCCATTATTAGTAAATAAATTACCCAACAGGAGAGGCTAACATGTTCTTTTCTCCTTACCTCATGGAGAATTGGTTAAAAACAAAACAAAACAGAAACCTGTCAGTACACTCTTATTTAAGTTGAGGTGAGTCTAGATTCTTTGAATTCCTATAATGAGTCTGTTTTTTTAGGAATTTCTTTTCACCCTTATGAACTGACTTCAGTGAGTTATAGCCACATTCTTCAACCTGAGCACAGGCATGATTGCCCAATCTCTGTCCTCATGCTCGGTGGAGACAGACTCTCCCTCAGGTAGGAGGTGGCACAGGGCTGGAGGGTAGCCGGTTGGCCTGAGCTGGCGCATGGGGCCAATAGACAGTATCTGGGCCTAGGCGGCTAGGCCAAGTCACAATTACTTAGCTACCATCTCCAGGATTTTGCCATGCTGCTTCCACATCCTGTTTACACACGAATTTTCTTTAGTCAACTCATTTTTAAACTCATTCAAAAAAAAAAAACAATTTTAGGGATGCCTGGGTGGCTCAGGTGGTTGAGCAATTGACTCTTGATTTCGGCTCAGGTCATAATACCGGGGTCATGGGACCAATTTCTTTGACAGGCTCTGCACTGAGCATGGAGCCTAATTAAGTTTCTCACTCTCTCTCTCTCTCTCTCTCTCCCTCCCTCCCCTTCTGCCTCTCTCCCCACCTTGTACGTGCTCTCCCTCCCCCTCTCTCTCTAAACTAAAAAAAAGAAACTTTATATCACTATGATTAACGAAATATAAATATTATTTGGTAAAATAGAAGTGAAGTATATATATACTGCATTTTATCAACATTAAGCACACTTCTAAAAATAATTTTAACCCCTCTGAAATTGGAATGTCTTAGAATCAATGGCAGCTTGCAATGACAATTAGCAACATAGCTGTTGTTCTTAGTAGCACATAAAATAATGATGTGTTGTACATATCAGTAGTATATTAGGTTTGATCAAGCATGGTAAATTCTATAAGAGCAATGTTATTAAACTTGTAAAAATGAAAAATAAAAATGCCACACATAAAAATAGAATAAATCAAAATGACATATAAAATGTATGGCTGAAAATAAGTTTCTTATTGAGAGGAATGGCACTCTTTGATCAAAATAGCTAGATACCCTAATTGATAGTTTCAGACAAAGATAAGGATTCACATCAATGAGACAAATCTGTCCATTTTTATATTAACTCACACTAAAAATCTGAACTTGCATGGGGATATCGTTGGACAGCTCAATAAATATTTAATTATTTTTTCTGTAACATATAACATATTGAAATATATATATACATACTCTGCAACCTCAGAAAGTGACATTTCAACATATCACTGAATTAAAAACAGAGGTGCCTGTCAAATTCAGTGTTTGGGAATCCCTCCTTATTGATGCTATTCCTGGCTGTCTACACTTCTAACCGGCATGGCCAATGGTTTAGATACTGAGGGCTTAAAACACTGATGATTATATCTGAGCATCTCATCTCTGGTTTATGAGTCCCAGGTAAGCTTGATTACCATGGCACTACCTATATTTGTTTCATCCCAATCAACATTCTCTGTGAAATCACAGGTTTTATGTATTCATTTCCCCTTCCTCAAATATTTAGGAATACAAACACAAGACTATCAGAGACACTTATCTGAGTATCACTCAAAAGTTATTGTATACCACACTCTGGGAAACACTCAACTGGAGGAAGCACCAAATAGAAAGGATTCAGCAGAAACAGGGACTGTTGGGGTACAGCTAGAACCAGATGGGACAGGTGGGTTAAAAAGAGCAGTTAGGAGGCAAAGACTGGAAAGGCTATGCAGAACCAAGAGCATTGACCCAGACCCATAGAGAAGGTTGTTGGGTAGGGAGGTGATCCCTTAAGGAGATAAAAGCATTCATCGATACATTCCTCTGTTTATTCAGTCACTCATTCATTCCAATACTACTGTGTGCCAGGGCCTGGGTTGGACTCTGGACAAAAAGAGTTGAAAGAGGTCAAAGAGCTCCCTTCTAGAAAAGAAACAAAGAATATCCATGATTTCAGTTGGGTTTCCAAGTGTTTGGGTGGACATAGTCAAGGGTGCTATGAAAAAAGATATTAGGGGTGCCTCGGGGCTCGGTTGGTTAAGCAACTGACTCTTGATTTTGGCTCATGTCATGATTTTACGGTTCATGAGATTGAGCCCTGAGTTGGGCTATGTACTGTGAACATGGAGCCTGCTTGGGATTCTCTCTCTCTCTCTCTCTCTCTCTCTCTCCCTCCTTCCCTCCCTCCCTCCTTCTTTCTCTTTCTCTTTCTCTCTGCCCCTCTCCCACTCATATGCATGTGTGCTCTCTCAAAATAAAGATTTTTAAAAAGATTTTTTAGGGGTGCCTGGGTGGCTCAGTCAGTTGAACGTCTGACTTTGGCTCAGGTCATGATCTCACGGTTTGTGGGTTTGAGCCCAGCGTCTGGCTCTGTGCCGACAGCTCAGAGCCTGGAGCCTGCTTCTGATTCTGTGTCTCCCTCTCTCTGACCCTCCCCTGCTCACGCTGCCTCTCTCTCTCTCTCTCAGAAATAAATTAAAAACTTTTTAAAAATTAAAAAAAAAGTTTTTTTAAAGTCTATTTTAAAAAAATAAATAAAATGAAAAAAGATATTGGAGGGAGCTTTTAACTCAATATGGACAGCTCAGGAAAGACTTCTCAAAGGAGTGATGCTTGAATTGAGTTTTGAGGTACAAATAAAAGTTGCAGAAGTCCCCGTGGGGCCAACTGATGAAAGGACATTCCAATCTTGGGGAATGGTATGGCCAAAAGTTTGGAAGTATAAGAAAGCATGGTCTGTTACCCACAAATAAACATTTGGTTTAACTAGAAAAGGCAGTTAAGTATCGGAGGATGGTAGAGAAAGAGGCAAGAAATGGCAGGAAAGTAAGAGCTGGATGTGAAAGATACTGAGTTTGAACCTGAACTTGAAACTGATAGGGGCCTGAAGGACTGCAAACCAGAAATGGCTGGATTATGTAAGTGTTTTATGTTTAGATTGATGTTGAGAAAAAGTAAATTCTGTAACAAAACATAACCTGAAAGCCTTAGCCAGAGTTCTAGACAGACAGCATGTGGAAATCTGCATCATTTTAGAAATGATTTGAAGTATAATCAAGGAAGAGTTACCTGCTGAGAAACAGTGGAAGTACAGATGACTAGCATTGGCAATGTAAGCCCCGGGACAAGCCACACACAAGCACCATGAAGTCTCCCAGGTGAGAATGAGAGTTTGGAAAGAAAAGAATAGGAGAACCAAGTTCTAAACTTTGCAATGAAGGTAGAGAGATGGCTGAACCAATAAATAACAATGATAAGGACAGATGGAATCCTTAGGTAATTCATAGGATCAATTTTAGGTCTTTATATCTATATTCTTTTGTCCTTTTTAAAATAAATTTTTATTAAGTAAACACTTCAAACATTTACATAATTGAACAGTATAGTGAACCTTCATGTACTCATTACCCAGCTCTGGTAACTATCAACCCTTAGCAATCTTATTTGACCTATAACCGTCCTACTCCCCCACACCCATTAGATGTTTTTTCCCAGTAGTCCTCATGCCCAGTGCAGGGCTTAACCTCACTACACTGAGATCAAGACCTGAGCTCAGATCAGGAGTTGTACGCTCAACCTACTGAGCCACCCAGGGGCCCACCCACTAGATTATTTTTTTAAAAATTTTTAAAATGTTTTATTTATTTCTGAGAGAGAGAGAGAGAGAGAGAGAGAGAAAGAGAGACAGCATGAGCAGGGGAGGGTCAGAGAGAGAGAGAAGGAGATACAGAATCAGAAGCAGGCTCCAGGCTCTGGGAGCTAGCTGTTAGCACAGAGCCCGATGCGGGGCTCGAACCCACGAACTGTGAGATCATGACCTGAGCCAAAGTCAGATGCTTAACCGACTGAGCCACCCAGGTGCCCCATGGACTATTTTGAAGCAAATCTCAGACATCGTATCATTGAAGACAATGGTCTTTTTCTTACAACCCAAACCTCCATTGGAATCATATGATGAATCTTGTACTGTGACTAACTAGAAATACACTGAAAATTAACAAATACAGAAGGAAAGTCTACTCTAATAAACAGAAATTAAATCTAAGAAAATACGAACATGATTATTGGTTATTTAAAGAAAGGGGTAGAATAGAATAATTTATAAATAACGCTGATTTGGTAAACAAGGTTATTAGCAAAATCTCATGAATTAAACTAATGAAGTTAAATATATGAGCAGGAAACATACGAAAATTTAATTTAAAAATGTGTAAAGCATCAAAGAAGTAAGCTATGAAATAACTATGAGATGGGAAAGAAAATCCTAGAAGCAGAAAGAGGCCTGTGCTGAGGGTACAATGGGGAAGTAAATGAAGTGTAAGTTAGAATATAGTCTAGCCCATTTAAAAGTGATCCCAATTAATTTCTCCATTCTATAATTACTGAGCACCTGCCACATGTAGGGAAGTTCTCACTGCTCTGGAATGTCACGTGAGGAAACCATCTTTGCTGCTTACAGATGAGGCAACAAGTGACCTGGGGGGCAAGCAGCTGTGTCTACCTGATTCTGCCTGAACCTCATCCAGATTCTTAATGAACACCTGGCTTCTTGAGAAACGGAGGCAACTGGAAGGGGTTCAAAGAAGTGGAACAGAAAATAATTACAAAAAGAGATTGATTTAAACAGAAAGATCAAAGGAATCAAATATAGGGAACTCGGCTAAGCTAGGGCTCAAGAAAAAAAAAGAGCTATTTGAGGCATGTAAAGAGTGAAGCAAAATAAGAAAAAACTGAGCGGGTGCATAGAGCATAATGGAGAGCCCTAGGTTGGAAATCAACCCAGGGAAAGGCAGGCAGAGCGCAGGGCCGGGGGCTTACCTGCACAGCACGGTACAGCAGCCCGATTGAATACATTCTGATGTTAACCAGGCTTCTGTTCAATGACTACCTTGTGTTAGAACAACAGCTTCCAGAGAGCAGACATTATTTTTAACCTTTCAACTTTGGAAAAGAAAGTGTGCTGAATCATTCCTGCCCTGGCCAGCGGGATAGGGCACACAGGGAATGTATTTTCTCTCAAATGTAATTCCTAGATAAGTTCTATTGCTCTTCAGTCCCACAAAGTTTTTTTTTTTTTTTTCGAGTCAGCAAAAAATTTTACCAGTGAAGGCAGAGAGATAAAGAAGGAGTGAGGAGGGAGGGGAGACGGGAGGTGGTAGGAGGAGAGAAAGAGATATCTGTTTTGGCTCTATGGTTTCTGTTTTAAGTTTTCACTTAAGACCTTATTGGCTTTGTTTTTAGTTACCAATCAATTTCTTTTAGACCCTGAGTCTTTATTTTTTGGAGGGGTTAAATTTATCTGTTTATTTATAATACATCATACATACGAAGTGGGGTACTAACACACATATACACAGTTTAAAGAATAATGACAAAATGAACCCCGTCTCTCCATTTTGAGTCAGATCATTCTGGCACCCCTGAAGCCCTGTGAGTATCCTACTTTGGTCACAGTTTTCTCTCTGTCTCTCTTTCCCACCTCACAACATTATCCTAAAATGTAGCTTAATCCCTTGCCCTTTCTGTATAGCTTAACTACAAAGTATTATTGACAGTTTGGCTAAGTTACTCCATGGTTTTGCTGCCTTGCCATCCATTTTGTTGGCCAAGTGGTGGGTGGGGCCTTCAACTGACACTAGCCCCCCTGGGCAAGCACAGGCCCCAGACAGCAGCCCGCAGAGTCATAAGCAAATGTACACTCCTGCTATGACACCCCTAATTGAACTTGTGATCACCAGTGTTCCCTGCTTCCCAGGGTCTTTTCCTGGGAAAAGTCTTAGATAAGACCTCATGGAGCTTCCCAAAACTCTGCATCTTTTGGTTTGAATAAGGTTCATATTGTCATTAAACCTCCAGTTGAACACTCACGGTGGTCCTCGACCCCACCCCCAGGACAGCACTAATAAGGGCCAAAGGGACTTGCTTCCTTACACAGTGGACAGGAATATTACAAACAGTTGAGTTCACAACACTTGTTGCTCAAGTTGGAAACAGGGCGTAGAAAAATGGATGGATGAACCATACATGTCACATGGCCATGAAGAAGTGGGATGTGTGTTACTCTTTGTCTTGTGGATACTATCTTGAAATTCAGTATTCTTTCGGGACAGCACCATTGACTCCACGCTTTTGGGGGCAGTGCCTTCTTGCCCCAGCCCTGTGGTAGATCCAATGGCAGCCCCCTCTCTGCAGTGCTGGGTTCAAGAAGAGGCACACTCACCTCTGTTTCCCCTTTTCCTTTTGACCTCTTCTTTGAGGCTGGAAACACTCATGCAGGGTCCCCTCTGGTTAGGCTGAACTCATCAAACATTTGGCCACTGCCCAAAAGTTGGGACCACGTGCCCTATCTCGATCTAAACTCCTGGACCTGGACCAGGTTTGGCTTTGTCCTATTTCAGGCCACCTGTGCTGTGAGGCCCTACTCCCCTCCTCCCCCCCCCCCTTTTTAGCACCAACACAGCAAGGCTGAACTGTAGTTTTGATTTGGGAGACAAGCCAGGGGCTCCAGCCCACCTGGCCCTCCCTAGGTTGCTTAGCAATTCTGAGGCCATGGAGTTTACAAATTTTAAAAAAGTGGAAGGATCAAGGACACCTGGGTAGCTCAGTCGGTTAAGGGTCTAACTCTTGACTTCAGCTCAGGTCATCATCTCACTGTTCCTGGGTTCGAGCCCTGTGTTGGGCTCTGTGTTGACAGCTTGGAGTCTGCTTGGGATTCTCTGTCTCCTTCTCTCTGCCCCTCCCCTGCTTGTGCTTTCTATTTCTCTCTCAAAATGAATAAACATTAAATAAGTAAATAAATAAGTAAGTAAATAAATAAATAAGTAGAAGGATCAAAGCTTATAAAGACAAGATGCAGGCAGCTTTAAACTTTCTGATTTTTTCCCCTGGAAACAGCTTAAAGAGGCATGAAGTCATATAGAGAGAAAGCTGGAAATTTCTGCTCAGCATTTATTTAAATTGAGGTAGAATTATATAGAACATTATATGTATTTCAGGTATGCAACATTGTAATTAGACATCTGTATGGACTACATAGTGATCACCACCAAGTCTAGTCTATTGCCGTATAATTGACCCCCTTTACCCACCTACTCAGCAATTTTATACTAGCTCTTTACAAATATAAGACATTCCTTGAAGGCTAGGTAAAATTCGAGTATTTCTAAAATCCTGTGAAACTGGTATAGCTCAGTGGAGACATCGGGTATTAGAAGCTGTGATATCTGAAAATTATTGCTATAATATCTGAAATTCCCTCTCTTGCTCTCTCTCTCTCTCTCTTATAATTCCAAGAAATCCAGGATGTTATGTGCAGAATATATGGCTTTTAGCAAAAGCTGGCTCTTGAGCTTTGACTTGGCTTGGGCTCACTCTTCTCTATTTTTATATCCTCTCTTTCCATTCATTCAACAACAAACAGTTATTGAACATCTAGTGTCAGGTATAGTGCTAAACACAAGAGATTCTACAGAAAAACAAAACTAGGGCTTTGGTGCCTCTCTTCAGAGAAGCAGAAGACCTAGTAGAGGGACAGAGGTGCCTGGTGGCTCAGCGGGTTAAGTGTCAGAGTCTTGATTTTGGATCAGGCTGTGATCTCACAGTTTGTGAGACGGAGGCCCACGTCAAGCCCCTTGTTGGGCTCTACACTGACAGCAAGGAACCTGCTTCAGAGTCTCTCTCTCCTTCTTTCTCTCTCTGCCCTTCCACTGCTTGTGCTTTCTTTCTCTCTCAAAATAAATAAATAAATGTTAAAAAAAAAAATTAAGGAAAAAAAGAGCTAATAGACAGAGGTCTTCAAAGAAAGAAAAGCAATAGTGTGCTAGGTGTGTTGTGGGAGCGTTTCAGCAGCCAATGGGGACAGCATGAAGAAAGTTTTTAATTCGGAATAAGAGAGAGAAAAAGGACACTGAGAAGTGGATGGTTTTGTTTGCAAGAGGTCTTAGGGGAGAGTGAAGATCTTGAGCTGAATTATGAAATATAATCTCAGGGCACATCAGAGTCTGAAAGAACTTTTGATCAACCCTATTTGAACTTTAAGAAGGTGACCCTGTCCGTATTTATATGGATAGTTGGTAGCCAGGACAGAACCATTTGCCCTTTCCTTCCTAATACATGCCTTTTGCAGTAGGCAGTGGGCTTGTGCCCAGAGATGAAGGCACAACTTCCTCTTTCTTGGCTTTTATGGGTAAGTGAGACCACTTGATACTTTAGTTCCTGGGAGCTTGGCTTCTGGTGATTGGGTAATGGGTTTAAAGATGTAATTTGAAGGGTGGGGGCTCTTTCTGGTTTCTGTTTCTTTTCAGTTTCATCTAGAAATTGGAAGACAGGATGTGCTCGGGTGGCGGGGGAGGGGGGTAAGTGGAGGCTGTGGGGTATCATTCCACCTGTTTCACATCCGTTCACCTGGGTACCTTTGATGACTACCCTCCTCTGTTCTCAGAACATGAGATTCTGGTGAAAAGACCCACCTCCTGACTTCCACACTCAGTGAAACCATTCGTCAGTGTGGTATGGCTTCAATCGAGCCACCTCCTCTCTCCTCTTCAGGAAGCCCCTTAAGGTCAGCCTGGAAGCCAGGATGATCCTCCCCCTAAGTATGTGAGAGGTGGGTCCTCCTGGAGATGAACCCTGAGGCATTATGGCGGCCACTTGCCGTGGAGATGCAGTGAGAAGCGATGGCTATGAGGAGACAGAACAACGCTGTAGTGAGGGGGATTCTCTAAAATTTCTGAAACTGAATTGCCTTTGTGGGGGAGGAGCTGATGCACCTGAAAACTATTTGCAAGGCTTTACTGCTCAAGTAAAATTAGTACTGAAATGCCTGTAATCTTTTCAAGAGATTTTGATATTCACTTAATGTTTTCCTTTCAGCGGAATAAATGTAGACTTGGTCCCTGTTATTCATGCGATTAGGCACTGGTTTTGTAAAATGATATAGGTAGGCTAATTCCTATTGACCCTTCAGAGAAAGAAATCATATATTGTTATTCAAGAAGCACATGTAATTTTATCTCTTTTTAAAAGCCCCAATCAAATAGATTACCTTCCTGAGCTATGAACAAAATGAAATGCACACGGATCTGCAAGGTTAAAGGGCAAGATGATAAGGACTTGCATTTGAAAGAACAAGGTCTTCTGTCTGTCATTTGGTGCTGCGAAGATTCTTTTAAACGAGTAGAGAGGAAACCAGCTGATTCTGAAACTGAAATCTCTCTCTCTCAAAAAGGATGACATAGGTGTATGAGAGCAAACAGCATCTTACATTTTTCCAGCAGTCTTCTTGAAGGTAAAAATGTTTCCCCAAACCCCATACGATTCTGCCCCTGCCCAGGCCACCATCACTTCTGCTCTGGACTACGGAAAGAGAGGCCTACTGACCATCCTTGCTTTTATCTTTGTTCCTCCAAGGTTCACTCTTCACTTGGTAGCCAAAGTGATCTTCTAAAGATCACTTTGTAAAGCTTACAACTCTCCAATGGCTTCCCGATGTAGATAGGATACAATTCAAACTTATCTGGGTCTCAGAGCCTTTTGGGATGTCTCAATAGGGACAATACGTGCAATGTAGTATGAGCAGAACAAGTCTCCTGTGAGTCCATCCCAAGCAGAGCAAGATGTTTAGCATCCCTGGTCCCTGCCCATTAAGAATCAATCATTCTCTGTCCTTAACTCCAGCATTTGCATCCAACTCACCACTTGCATATCTTCAAACACCCTCCAGGAAGGTGTTTCCTCCCCATCACTCCCCAGCTGAAAACCCCTATTAGCCTACTTGACCTGGCCCCTGCTTATCTTCAACCTCAGGATCTTTGCACAGTTCTCTGCCTGGACTGCTCTTCTCCCAGACTAACCATGTTTGGCTCTTTTTCCATATTCAAGTCTTAGCTTAAATGTCACCTCCTCAAAATAGCCTCCCATGACCACCCCATCTAAAATAGCAATACACACATACACAGAGTTAATCTCTCACTATACATCACTATACATGATTTTCTTCTTTATTTGTTTACTTGTTTATTGTCTGTCCCTCCTTCTAGAATGTAAGTTCTATGAGAGCAGTCTGTTTTGTTTGCTGCTACATCCCAGCAAGCAGGCATGAATTTGCATAAATATCTATTGACTGAATTAAAGAGATGTCATGAAGTTATATGTCACTTAATCACATACATAAAATTGTTGGGAAGAAGCAGAAAATCCTTATGAAATTAATTTTTCAGAGAAGGCACTGGGATACTAACAATAACAAATCCCACACTGAATATTAGTGATGGAGGGAGGAACAAAACTAGAAATGCCATTACCTCCTTATGAAGTCACACTGGATTATTCAGCATAAGGCTATCCATTAGATAGGTCACACAAAAAGACAAATAACACATAAAGACTGTAATCAACCTAATTTTCTTGTCCCTACCACTTTAAGGCTAAATGCCCATGTGATTACCTCTATCCATATACCAGCTGTATTTCACTTTACTTTATAGGTTATTATACCTTCTCAAATCTAGTCTCAAAAACTTAGATTCACCTTCAGAGAAGGAGAGGGAAAAGGAAAAATGTTTTATTGTTCTTTATGGAATACATTTGAATACTGGTCTCTCATCTAATTCTAGTAGCGGACAAAACTGATCTGTGAATGAAATACAGCGTCAGGATGGCGAATACATGGCACCCATGGTACCCCCTCCACTCCTGCACCCTTGGCATGTATGGCTCACCAATTCCAGAACTCACTCCTGCTGAGCACCCATTCCCCCTGGGACTCCTCAACTCAGTGCTCCAGGCAGCTGCTACCAATGAGTCAGTTGGTGTACAAGTTAAACACTTAGTGCCAGCCTTGGAAGAGTGGAAAGAGCCGATCTTTTCAGAGACACCTAAGTTTAAATACCACATCTGTTCTTTGTCACTTACGAGACCTTGGTTTTTTAGCCTCTTTATGTTTGTTTCATGATACCAACTTGCAGGGCTGTTGGGGAAATTACAAATAATGTATGTAGGGTATTTAACACAGTGCTTGTTACAATTAGAATTCCATAAGTAGTAATATTTAACTGTGGTTAGGCGAAGGTTTATTTCACTCCCCCAAATGGAACAGGTATAATTTTGGAAGGTGGGAGGGGTGCAGGTGATTAGATACAATAGAGTGAGATTTAGTATCGAACTAGTGGAGTGGTTCTCACAGTGGTTCACAGGCTGCACAAACTGCAGGTATTTAGGCTCCAGCCTGGACCTACAGATCAGAAACTCTGGGGATGGGTCCCAGCATTCTGTGTGCAAACAAACCCTGCAAGTAATTCTGATGCACGTTGTCTCCAGTTTGGGAACCACTGTGCTAGAGAGAGGGGCGGGGAGGGAAAATAGAAGGGATGAAGTCAGGGGAGAAGTGTCTGCTCACCTGGTGATGAATTAGAGAGGAAACAAGGAGAGCCGCCCGTCACAGGGGCTGCGGCCATATCAGCGCTCCCCACCCCAGTGGCAGCTCTCTCCAGGCAGGGTACAGTTTGCCATAATATGCAGGAGAGCCTGGAGCACGCTAAGAGAAAAAGGGCTTGTAGGACAAAATTAGGTAAAGGGAAAACGTCCCAAATGCAGCCCCAGTGCAGGTAGACAATAGATTGAACTTGAAAGACTCTTTCTTTGAGCAGAGGTAGGTGGTCATTGTCTTTGGTTACTTCAAATGAAGCTTTGACCAGGGCAAGAAGCTGGTCTAGACACTTCCTCAAGCTTCTCCAGCCTGGCAATTTCATGAACAAATTGCATCTGACAGCTCAGGGTGAATAATGAGGGGCGGGAGGAGGTCTGTCAGGAGATGGCAATCGTCTACCAGGATTTCTCTGCTCTACCCGTTCAACCTAGACCACTTGCTTTCCCCCATTCCACCTCTTTCTGCCAGACACAGAAGTACTTCCCATCAGTTAAAAGTTAAACATATTTTGGGGAGCCTGGGTGGCTTAGTCGGTTAAGCGTCCGACTTTCGCTTAGGTCATGATCTCGCGGTTCGTGGGTTCGAGCCCCACGTTGGGCTCTGTGCTGAATGCCAGCTCAGAGCCTGGAGCCTATTTCAGAGTCTCTGTCTCCCTCTCTCTCTGACCTTCCCTTGCTCACGCTGTCTCTCTCTCTCTCTCTCTCCTAGAAAAAAAAAAGTTAAACATATTTTTAAAGAACATAATCAATCAGAAGTCCTGTGTGACCCAGCAGCATTTAAACCTGTTTCCAAAGTTAACCCCTGATGCCAGATCTAGGACTGCCTTAGCACCTACTTCTCTTTGGCTCCACCTAATTAGAAACTTAAATTCTCATTAAAAATTTAATTTACACATCCTTAGACACATACTCACTTGCTGAATGTTCTAAAGGGTGTAGATAAGATCTAAGGCCAGTATCTTATTAAAGTACAAGGATCTCGTTAGAGACTATCAGACATTCAGATCCAACATAATTACTGAGAACCTACACTGCTGGTTTTCCTGCCTTTCCCACAACCATGCACGTAGGTATCATTGTCACCTCTATAATGCAGAATGCAAAACGGAGGCTCAGACACAGGAAGGAACTCGCTCAGGGTCCCACAGCCACTTTAAGTGGCCAAGTGTGGATCCTAAACACCGGTGTCCTGACAGAGGTGGTGTTAGCCTACAACTAGAAGATGGGCTACAGGGGTGACCTTCCCTTAATTTAGTTAAAAATGACGGCTCTCAATTCCCAGCTGATGTATGTGCTGTGATTTGTACTTCCAGTGGAATGTTCCTGCTACTGAAATTTATCACCACCTCTCCAAACTGGTGGAGGGAATGTTTTCATTTTAAAAGTATGTTATACACAGCCCTCTTGCAAATAAGGCAAACTTGTTCTTGGCTTGAAGTGAACGATGTAAACTCTAAAATTAACACTAACCATGATCATAATGACAGCTGTATGAACGATAGGAGATTTTACCAAAAAATAGCAATTGGGTATTACTGAAACACTTGGAACACGTGCCTCGTAATAACCAAGCAGCTTCCTTCAAATATGCTTTTAAACTTAGTTTTGGATAGACAACCTGCGCTGAGATTCTAAGGTTCATTGTTCTTCAAGCATATGGAATATCTTTATACTAAAGGAAAACTCCCAACTGTTTTTCATGTCTCTGAACACAAAAATGGGTTTGCTTTAAGAAGAACTTCCAGCGAGCCTGGTTAATAACTAGGAATGGGTTTCCTAAGAAGACAGGCATCTTTTTTTTTGAAGGAGGGTGAGAAGAGGGGGTGAACTAACTATGGTTCTAAAGTTGTGCTAGGGAGTTGGTTTCTGTTATCAAAACACGTTTCCTCCCCCAAGGAACAATAGAGGTTCCTAAGTTGAAGAAAAAGAAAGAAATGAAAAATCACATTTATGGAGGCTCTTCTGGGTTCAGGTTCCTCTAGTTCTTTTGACATTGCTAATTAGTTATTCTCTTCACAAATAAGGGAACCATGGCTCAGACTGGCAGTGTAACTCACCCAAGGTTATGGAATAAATGAAGGCACTGAGCATTTAACCTAGACATCTTCAAGTTCAGGTCTAACAGAATATTTCCACTTCATTGAAAGTCCCTCCCAATAAAGTACAATTTTAATGGTGAGGAAACTGAGACACAGATAAAATAAATAGCTTGCCCCAAGTTGTGAGTCAGTATGAAACTGAGGGTCACTGTGTGAAATGTTCAGGAAGCCACATCTTCTTTTCTTTTAAATGCCTAGATTTAGCTTATAAAAGATCACAGTATGTTACTTTTAGAGATTTTCCAGCTTTGGGGATGGGATTTTGTTTTTCTTGGCAGCATTCATTTTTGAAAGCAGTATATTTGACACTGCTTTCTGGATTTAGCTTGATACAAAATGAAGCAAAGTTAGACCCACGCACTCTGCTCTCTTCCAAATTGTGAATGTGTAAGTTAACTTTTTGCTCAGGACATCGGCGTTTCTGAAGGAGTAAGACCCAAGTGATTTTTAGAATCAGTAGATCTTTCTATTCAGGAAGCTATAATCACCACTTTGCCCTCCCATCATAAGTGAGAAGAGAGAAACTCTTGCACTAAAGAATCCCTGTTGATAAAGCAAAATCTTTGTTTCATGAACATTGTCTTTAGAAATCAAGGGATAAACCACTTGCTAGTTAATAACAAGAATTCTTAAGTGAATACTCAGATGAATGAATATTTTTTAAAGGCATGGAGTATGTAAGGAATGTTAACCCAGCCTCTGTGTTCACTCCCCCACTCAACAACTGTAAAGAAATCACTGGCCTCTGAGTGATGAATGGACCCAGACTCAACCAGGAGGGAAGGCAACTCCAAGCTCTGTAATGTGGCATCTCCCTTTGTAAACTCCTGAGTGGACTTTCTTTCTTTCTTTCTTTCTTTCTTTCTTTCTTTCTTTCTTTCTTTCTTTCTTTCTTTCTTTTTCTTTTTTTTGGTTGTAGCTGATCAATAGGCTCAGTTAAAGGGGTTTGGATACATTGTAAAATGACCATCAAGAGTTTCTCCTCCTATGCCATGCCTGCTTGTTTTTATCCTATCCATAAAATGTATACATTTCAGCCTTTCACAGACACACTTCTAGCACATGCTTCCCTCTTAAAAAGTTCTAGTGGTTAATTTCAAATTAATATCTTAGGAGGCTCTAGGCCAGGGGGAAAAATAAATCAGGAAGCTGAATTAGTAAATGGCAGAGCAGTAATCAGCTTAAATGAGACTTCTTCCAGCCCTTTGCTTGCGGATGACACAGAATTTGCAAGCTTAGAAAATCTCTCTTCTCTGCAGGTGGTACTGTGGGGATACCAGAGATGTGTTTCCACAATCATTGGCTTATTCATTTATTTCATCTTCTGCTGCAGTAAGCCAGGCATGCACCCGCACCCCCATCCCCACTCAGTGCTCTGCGTGGCCAAACCCTACCTGCTAAACAGCCAGGCTGCATGAAGCGTTAAGGCTGCAGCCTTCCGTACCAGTAGACATTGCAAACATTCGGGAATACTTTCTCATCTGCAGTCAGCCCTGTATCTTCAGCTCCTGCAAAGCCTTTAGTACTTGCAGAGGCATTATTTCCTCCCAGCTATGTTTGTTTTAAACTTGCAGTTCACCAGGTTCTACAGCTCAGGAGTCAAAACTGACCCCTGCAGGCTTTTCCATAGAATCCGTCCCTCTTCCTCTGCTGAATTTGTTTCTCCTGCCCTGTTCTGGAATGCCTCAGGGCCCTCTGTAACCTTGATGCCTCTTCTCCACTAGAAGTTAGAAGCATCCTCACTGGCTGCATTACTGCACATTTCCCTAGTAACCTTGTTTTTTCCTTCAACTCAAACTTCTCCAAACACCTCCCCTGTTGACCCTGAAATTCTCTAGCCCTCTGTAACAGCTTTTCCAACACACCGCATCACAATAGTGATCGTAGAGAGCAAATTGGGGAGGGAAGGTTTGGAGACTCACCTGCAGAGCTGCAAGGACCAGACACAAGGATGGGGCTGCCGGCAAACTTCCCAGGGACTGTCTGCAGCCAAGTCTCCTGGCCTTAAAGGGACAGGGCACTTTTCACCATATAAGGAAGACAGTTTCAGTTGTCTGCTTTGGGGCCTGTTTGGGCAAAGCAGCTCCTTCTCTCGATGACTGCAGAGGCTTAAGCCTTCTAAGGAAATCTGGAGCCTGTCAGTTTTGGGGATCTGTACCCAGTAGGCAGCTTGGATAAGGCACAAGAATGGTGTTTGGCAGGCATTTTTCAAAGGCCAGAAAGCCCTCTTTCTGGGGCTTGTCTCCCTGCAGAAAAGGTTTAAGGTGAGTGGGAAGACTTTCTCAATTAGATAAAAGGGCTTCTGCTTCTATTTCAGGTTTAGCTTCCCAATGATCCTGCTCATCTCAAAGGGAAGAACAGCTTGACCCCTTTCCTTCTGACTTTGAGACAAAAGAGAGAAGACGTAAGAGTGGTAAAGCTCGTGGCATGAGATTTTGATTAAGACACATTAACAGTGCGCCCTGACAACAAGTGAAGTGGAGACGATTTTGTTATTTCAGCTGGCAGAGGCCCTTCTGAAACAGATAAACACACACAGTTCTCAACCAAGGCCATGTCCACCTCCTGACAACCCTTCTTGGGCTCCTGTGGCTGAAGCCCACACCTGAACTTTGAGGGCTGCTTTATGTTTCAAATGTCAGGGATGAGAAGGCGTTTTAGGAAAAGCAAACATTTTTTGCTGATGATATTAAAATACAAGCCTGTCCTGCTGGTTTGGGATGGATTAAAAGTAGTTATAAACTGTTAAGACTCTAAGAAAAAAAAAAAGGAGCCTAATTTGTTTCTGGAACAAATTATGCTCACAAACCAAGGTTTTACTGCATTTGAGATCTTTTAAAAAATTCGATTTGGCACCTAATTTAGTTATCACTTGGGTATTTATATACTTTTTTCTTCAGTGCCAAGTGGATATTGTCTCTTTATTGCCTGGCTCCTCTACCTAATACTTAGTACCTTTACCATATACAGTAAAACCTTGAATTGCAAGTAACTTGTTCTGAGTATTCCGCAAGACAAGCAAACTTTCTAATAAATTTTAACTTGATAAATGAGCAATGTCTTGCAATATGAGTAGTACCTGATGCCAAACATCACATGATCACAATTGAGCCAATGTTCTTGAAATTCACTTTGATATACAAATGCTTTGGATTACAAGCATGTTTCTGGAATAAATTATGCTGCAAACCAAGGTTTTACTGCATTTGGGATCTTTTAAAAAATTCAATTTGACACCTAATTATATAGTCTCATACTATTCTCATATCTTGTCTTTTTACGTAGATTCTAATTCTTTAAAAAAATTTTTTTGAACGTTTATTTATTTTGAGAGACAGAGACAGAGTTGAAGTAGGGGAGAAGCAGAGAGAGAGAGGGAGACAGATTCTGAAGCAGGCTCCAGGCTCTGAGCTATCAACACAGATTCTGATGTGGGGCTCGAACCCACAAACCACCAGATCATGACCTGAGCCATGATGTTCAACTGACTGAGCCACCCAGGTGTCCCAGATTTTGATTTTTAAGGACAAAGACCACTCATATTCTTCCATACTCTGCTTAACACCTAGCATGGAACAAGCATATAGTAGACTAGGAAATGTTTATTGATCAAATCAATTGGATGGAACTCAGGGTTGGTTTGTTTGTTTTACAATGTTTTATGAATAAAATGGGTTTTTACTAAACTATTGTTATTGTCAAATAAATGCACAATCTCTCTGCTTTATTGTCTCTTTTATTTGAACTAGTATTTATTTTCAATAAAATCAGATTTTCAAGGGCAGTGGTTAATATTTAAAAGAATTTCTTTAGGGGCACCTGGGTGGCTCAGTTGGTTAAGCGTCCGACTTCCGCTCAGGCCATGATCTCACGGTTTGTGGGTTCAAGCCCTATGTTGGGCTCTCTGCTGACAGCCAGCTCAGAGCCTGGAGCCTGCTTTGGATTCTGCATCTCCCTCTGTCTCTGACCCTACCCTGCTCACGCTGCCTCTCTCTCTCTCTCTCTCAGAAATAAATAGAACATTAAAAAAATAAATAAAAGAATTTCTTTAAGTGGTAGTCATTGTGATAAACTCTGATTCCTAGGATTAGGAACTTAATCTAAGGGAAAAATTAAACAGAAGCAAAACACTATATAAACAGAGATGTTCATTGCACCGCTATCTGTAATAGTAAACATAAGAAATTACTGGTGCACCTGGATGGCTCAGTCGGTTAAGCGTCTGAGTCCAGCTCAGGTCATGGTCTCACGGTCCCTGAGTTTGAGCCCTGGGTCCGGCTCTGTGCTGGCAGCTCAGAGCCCGGTGCCTGCTTTGGATTCCGTGTCTCCATCTCCCTTTCTCTCCTCCCCACCCCCACTCTGTCTTTCAAAAATGAATAAATGTTAAAAAGTATTTAAAAATAAGAAATGACTTAAAGCTTGAAAGTCATTTATACATCAGTAATGATAGGTCACACATACTGATTGCTCCTCACAGACCAGGCACTGATCTAATAATTTTATATAGATTAACTCATTTGATCATGACAAGGCTCTGTGGTAGGAATTGTCATCATCCCCACTTTATTGTCTAGAAAACTAAGGCACAGAGGTTAAGAATCTTGCATCTGAACTGAGGTATTCTTGCACCAGCACTTACAATTCTAGCATCATGCCAGGCTCTCATTAAGACTTACTGAGCATTATAAGAGGCACTAAGGATAGACAGATTAACAAAATTGATAATGGCCTATGTGCAGCCATTAAAAATAATACTTATGAAAGCTTCGTACAAACATGAAAATGTGCTTATGCTACAAAGTTAACTGGAAGGAGCAGAATACAAAATATTTCGGATTACCACTAGCTAACTATCTCTAAGAACTGGCAAGCAATATGCGAACTGAAAGAAGTTGTATAATAATGTTGAACCAATATGATTTTCTCTCAAATTATTTTAAATATTTTTTATTGGTTAAAAATTAATAAAAAGGTAATCATTGCCACAAAAACTTTGACCTTGGCATTCTTATTGCTCTTAGCATATCCTGCTCTGGTCCTCTAAATGATGCCATAGGCCTCAATTAGTGAGTGTCAAGAGGTCCTTTTGATGGTGCCATTATCGGCGAGGAACCTCTCTGACAGCTGAATGATTCATTGTAACTGGGGGCGGGGCCCACGTGCATCACACAGCACACATCCTACACTACCATTTGCCCTTGAATTCACTGTACATCAAAGCACTATCTTACAAGGTCCATTTTCACCTAATATTTTGTGATTTATGGACCTGGTTGGGATAAAGCATTATGTTATAGTGACGTTGAGAAAAGGTGTCTCATGAAATTTTTTCTTATGTGGGAAGGCTTCCAGCGAGGGGCTCTATATCTGAAAATGTTTCTCAGTAAGCAAACAGATACATATCAGAAGATAAGCTTATTCAGTGAATAAAGGAGAAAGCCTTGGTGTAAATTAACTAGCAATTAAAAAATTATATAAAATGCTCACAGCTGTTGAGGGTTGTATTAAATTAATGCATTTGTACCTTATAAGGTATTGGAAACTCCAAGAAGTGAAGCTATAAAAAGCAGACTGAAAACTTGCATCAGGAGGCATTAATATTTTTATAGCCTTTGACCCAACATCATATTTTCTTCCCTAAAATTATTTCAGAGAGTTTCTCTCATGGGAGAAGGAGAGGAAAGGGGAAGAAAACCATGTGATTTCAAATGAATGAATACATAAATTAAGATTTTAATAAGCTTAATCAAATGTTTAAAGGAAAGTAATTGTTCCTTTTCCTGATCAAACATTAATAGTGTAAACTAAAATTATCTGTTAAAGATGTAAATTGATCTAATTTATTTAATATTCTTTAAATAAATATGATGCAACAGTATATTACCCATTTTGGAAAATGAGAAACAAGTATAAGAAAAACCAACCAAACAAAATAAACTAAACATTGGGTTTAGTACAATGGTCATTAATCCCTTTGTGGTCACAAATCCTTTGTACATTACGGAGAGAGGTGTCAGTGCATAGCATTTTATATGTGTTATTTTTATGTTTACATTCAAGGTTATGTTTATTTTTAGGTTTGTCATATTTCCTTGTACATTTATGGTGATTATATAGTTTCACAAATTAAAAAAAAAATGCAAAGATGCTGATATTAAAAGTATACAAAGTGAAAAGGGGAAACTCCCCCCAAAAGTACCTGGAAGTCTCTGTTAGGGGTTATGGTGGAGCCACGGAAACATATTAATCTTATCATTTGTCTCTTGTGCAAAATTCCCCAGAAGCCAATACACATGAGGAGCTGCAGAATGGGAACGAGGGAATAATGTTACTAGTGGCTGTAAAGTGAGTTCTGCGCCCCAGTGAGGAGCTGCTCAAGGCCAGGGTGGAGCCAAGTTTACCTCAGTGAACCCACTGATTCAAGGCCCAGATCAGAAACCGCTACTCCCTCAGCAGGCAGCATGGAAGGAGACAGGAAGAAGCAGGTTTGGCTTGGAAGTAAATAAAATACCATCTTACCCAGGCATCTATTATTTACGGTTTCATATGTTTCCTTCCACGCATGCATACAAAAAATGACTACTACTACATACATCATACATTGTTCTAGAATTTCATTTTTCACTTAATAACATTATAACATGAACATCTTTTATGTTATGTATGCATTTATTACATTCCTTTTAACATCTGCAAAATACTTAGCTGTACCAAAATTTTCTCCCTGCCAATGGATATTTGTTTCTAATTTTTGTTATCATAAATATTTATTCACACTCTAAATAGTAGGTCCTATAGAGAAAGAGAATGTTTTAGTTGCCGCCCCCTCGCCCCCATGCCACGCCTCTCTATCCTTGTATAGGCCTACTTATGCGCATGGGCAGCAATTTCTCTAGGCTATGAGTATAAGCTGACCAGCTAGGCGGATGGGAATGTTCTTTATGTGTTCATAGGTACTGGAAACTGAACAAGAGCTATTTTTTAGGTCTATGTTCTTAGTCCATTTTTGCTTAAAAATGATTATTTTTTTCTCTTGAAGTTAAGACATGTACATAATAAAAACACCAAATGGCATAAAAGGTCTTTTTCACCCTATTCCCATTCCACATCTCCAGTGGCAAAATTTTTGGGGTGCTCTTTGAAGTGTGTGTGTGCACACATGTATATTATCAAATCACAACATATCTCCGTGTGTATGTGTGTATATACATATGTGTATATGTACATATGTATATACATACATACATACACATAGTTATGTCATTTACGTATGTTTCTGCACCTTGATCTTTATGTTTCTCTTAAAGATTATTCCGTATCCAGGCCTGCAGTACTCCTTGTTTAAAAAAATTTTTTTTAAATGTTTATTTATTTTTGAGAGAAAGAGAGAGAGGCATAGAGTATGAGAGAAATGAGAGACACAGAATCTGAAGCAGGCTCCAGGTTTCAAGCTGTCAGCACAGAGCCCAACGCAGGGCTCGAACTCACACACTGTGAGATCATGACCTGAGCTGAAGTCGGATGCTTAACCAACTGAGCCACCCAGATGCCCAACCCCCTTATCTTTTTAAATAGGAGGATACCATAATGGTATCCTTTGGGAACGTGCCTTAATTTAACTCAACTCCTCTTGAAGAACATTCAAACTGTTTCTAGGCTATTGCAACTATAACAATTGTGTAATGAAGATCTTTATTTACTACGTGTGATTTCAACAATAACCAGAAAAATCTTGTTGATATTTTTACTGGTATTACATTCACTAAGTAATTTAATTAAAAAAAGAAGTTGACATCTTTATAATATTTAACTTTTAATTTAAATGTAGCAAAAGCCATTTTATTCTCTCGAGATTCAGTCACATACATCCAGCATGTTTATTGTTTTTATCTAAGGTATTTTATCGCTCCAAGTACTGTTTTATTTTTTCAGAGAGAGAGGGAGGGAGAGAGGCAGAGGGAGAGAGAGAGAATCTTAAGCAGGCTCCAGGCTAAGCAGAGAGCAGGCTTGATATCACAACCAGGAGATGATGATTTGAGCCCAAAACAAGAATTTGACCCTTAACTGACTGAGTTACCCAGGCACTCCCCAAGTACTGCTTTAAATTGGAATTTTTTTCTTTACATTTTCTACCTTGTGGTTCTTATATAGTAAAGTTATTGGTTATTAGTTACTGCATTTAGTGACTAGTTTTCCTAGTGTGTTATCTTATTTCCAATAGTTTTCCATGTGGCTCTCTTTTAGTAATGTGATTATATCATTTATAAATAGTTATCACTTTGGCTCATCCTTTTCAATGTTTTATACATTTTTTTCTCTTATCTAATTGGGTAGTACTGAAACAATATTAGTTAAATGTGTTAATAATATTATCTTTTCTACACTTTACTGGGAAACCTTTCTGTACTTCACCATTAATCAAGGTGCTGTCTTAGAAAAAATTAGAATAAACGGATAGCTCCTTACCACTATAAAAATAATTTACATATAAAATATCAATTTGACTAAGAATTTATCTGGAACAAGTTAATTTAAAAAAAATAATGTTTATTTATTTTTGAGAGAGAAGGAGAGAGCACAGAAGGAACAGAGAGAGAGGGAGACAGAGGACCTGAAGTGAGCTCTGTGCTGACAATAGAGAGCTTGACATGGGGCTCGAACCTACAAACTGTGAGGTTATGACCTGAGCTGAAGTACAACACTTAACTGGCTGACTGAGCCCCCGAGTCCCCCACCCCCAGTTTTTTTTAATGTTTATTATTTTGAGAGAGAGAGAAAGTGCACGAGTAGGGGAGGGCAGAGAGAGAGGCAGACAGAATCCAAAGCAGGCTCCAGGCTCTGAGCTGTCAGCACAGAGCCCAATGCGGGGCTTGAACCCACGGGCAGGGAGATCATGACCCGAGCCAAAGTCAGATGCTTAACCAACTAAGCTACCCAGATGCCCGTGGAACAAATTAGTTTTTAATGACTAAGCTTGGTAGTTCAAACAGCCCCTGTCCTGATGGCTAGGGATAATTCTGCTTCTAACTGCCCCTCAGCTTTTTCTTCAGGTTTCCAGGTGTTCTCAGAGGCCATGTCAAGCATACCATAGGCAGGCAGGGCCTCCTTATTCTCTGTACCCTGTGGTCACTACCACAAATGACTTTCAGAAAAGGCTTCTCAGCCCAGCTATCCTCTGCCAGTGACCGCTGCAGCTAGCCCCATGCTGGCCTCACTGAGGATGACAGGAAACTCTTCCCCCCTTCATCATTCCAACTGGTGTGAGGCAGATTCTTCCCTTTATCTCACAAGACAGATGATGTCAGGGTCAAACATAAGAAGACACGAGGAGAGTAGGAAGTAAACGGAAGAGAAATAGTATCACACATCCCAGACTGGCCTGAGGGTCCCCTGTAGGGCTGGTAACCTGCCTCAATCTTCATTCCCTCTTGGAGTTTGGATAATACTGACCACCTGCCCAGAGAGAGGAGGAAGGTAATCTGTGACATAATGTAAGGCCCACTTCCAGAGTTCTTATTTCCTGTCCAGGATTCGTAACTTTTAGAATGAGAGTTAGAAGATCCATTCCCTTCTAGCAAGTGCCCCCACCCCCCAAGTCACAGGCATACAGTCTGTCCCTATGGCACCAGCAAGACAATCACGGCAATATCTGACATCATGTAGATTACAAATTTTAAACATGCCCTTGGAAGTTTAAGGTGAAGGCCTTCTTAAGTTACTCTTAGATTATAGACTGACTTCTGTTTAAAGACTGGATTTTTAAATTTGGTGATGCCACAGGTGTGACCTGAGCTGAGAAGGCAGAACCAGGTATAGTCTCAACACCCATTTGGAGGAAAGACTGAGCAGTGCATGATGCAAGGACACAGGAAATGTCCCGAACAAAGGCCAGTTGATTTGTTGACTCTCATGAAGGCTTCGGTAGCAACACTTCATTTCACATAAAGTGATAGGCATGGAACCGATATTCCCTATATGTATTCTGTGGTGTGCCCTGCCCCCCAGGCCCACAGTAGCCAGGAAATTGAGGTCCAATCTAATGATCTCTTCTGGGAAACTTGATTCTTTTCATAAGATCCTTCAATTTTTCAAGCCCCTATTACTTTGTTTGAGCTCTGCTTTGCTGCATAGATATATGAATATTATTAATATTTGGGTCTTTCCCCCCTCTTTTGAGTCCATGTTCCTTCTGAGGGTGGGAATTTTGACAACATTGTTGAAAGTCATGCTGGGCTCTGTTCAGAACCCTGGAGATACAGCCCTCGACAAAATGGGCAAAGTCTCAACACTCTTGGAGCCCACATTCTTGTGGGAGACAGATCAATAAAGGAACAGAGGAGAAAATGTCAGGTAGTGATAAATCCCATGATGAATACATAATAGGGAATGTGAAGGGGGTGACTGCGTTCTGAGTTCTTGACTTGTAAGCTCATCACATTTTTCTTCTTGGTTCCTACAGCAATGCACCTGCAAATGGCTGGTGCTCAAGAAATTTTAGAGAATTGTTTATTTATTTATTTTTTGAAACCTGACACAAGTTTCTTTCTTATAGCTTTTAACTTCATTGGTTCAGAAAGTGGAATTTGGTCTTTAACCTCCAAATCAGATGGCATTCTCAATGGCCCTTCAATGTTAGCTTTCCCTCCTCTGTTTCCAGAATACTGACAGTTGTCACTTAACACCAAAAGAGTGTATGCAAAAACTAAAGTGACCTCAAATTCTGGTCAAGAAACATCTGCTAAATAGTTGGCATTATTAGACAGTCTTCTCTTCAAGCAATTTTGGAAACTCCCTAGTTGTACTTCTGTAAAGGTTTGCACCTGGGAAATGGCACGGAGGCTTTTATGAGGAATGCTATTACAGGCCTCTTGCCAGTACTAAGAGAGGAGAGGCTGTTGGGAGCTCTATTTTATGGTACAGTAAGGTTAGCCATTTACTGTTCCCAAAAGCTATTTCACTTGCAATAAAGGTCAATGGGCCTTTCCTGTCTAAAACTGCTGTCTTCTATAGTCAAAAAGACAGCATTCTTTAGATTCTTCTGGAAAGAGGTAGGATGTTTATTTAGCTGGCAGAGTGGTTCAATATGACCAGATGATGAGCAAGGCAATAAGAATTCACTGACTTCAAGGCGGAAGACTTAAATGCTAAGGAAGCTTGACCACAAAGCTAAGCAGGGTGTGGCTGGCAGTGGGTCTGGTTTGTTACCTTCACATGTGAACTCTACCAAGAAATACATTTCTGTACCTGGAATTCTCTTTTCCTGGACTCCCTAGGAAGTTGGTATTATAAATGAGTGTGGTTTGTGGCCCATCGCAGCTGCAAATCCAGTCCAGTGGAAACCGTCTTGCTAACAATTTATTTATCTTTCTTTCTTGTTAGCTTTTAAATGAAATCCAATTGGGTGGACATTTCCCTAAAGATAGTGTAGGGCACTGGGCTTCAACATTTTTGTTCATGGTCTCCTGAAGGAATTTTGGAAAACTATGCATCCTTTTTCAGTTTTATGTTATAATATAAACAAATTTCACCAGAAGCTTGAACAGTAGCACAAGATATTAATTTACACTCTGTTGTAAATGTTGGCTTTTTAAAGTGATCTGGTTACCCAACTCATTATCAATAAATCCAACGGAATGTAAATGTTACAGCAACGTGATACCCATCATCAGCCAGCAGGTAAGAGCTGCAAATTTTATATCTTTCTGGTTGCCTCTTGAATTCTTATTTTCATTTCTTTACAGAATTTCATCCTAATAAAATATATTTTTTTGTGCTTAAGAGTATTTAATTATTTATCTTTTTATATTTCTCCTTAAAAATAAAGTGGAATTAACATTTGTGGCCATAGACGCTGTTAAAAAAAAATTGATCTGGTTTGGGTTGACATTACTATATGGAGTATCTGTGTCAGAGACAAGCTGTGTTCACCACATCCTTTCTCTTCCTGGAGGTATAGGAAGTTGGTATTTCTCAGTTTCCCGTTTGGGAGTATGAACTAAAATGAAATATTGTTTCCTGTTGTAGGCAGTTAAGAGTGGGTTGAGTTCTACACTCCCTTTCTCTTGTCTTCCCAGGTGAAAGCTGGGAAGATAGGAGGGAAGCAAGATGGACACAGAGTTATCTAGGTTTACCTTGGTGGAGAGTAAGGAGAGCCTCCTTGTGATGTGAATGAGCAATACATTTTGTTGTGTTAAGCCACTGATGTTTTAGGTTTATTGGTTACTGTAAGGTAGTTTACATTATCCTGATCAATATATGGCAGAACTGATCAAAACAACATGAACATATCACCACTTTTGATGGGTCATTATTAATGCATTGAAATGCATTGAAAATGCATCTGTTACTGCACAGCAAAGGAAACAACCCACAAAACTAATAGGCAACCAACGGAATGGGAAAAGATAGTTGCAAATGACATATCAGATAAAGGGTTAATATCCAAAATCTATAAGGAACTTACCAAACTCCACACCCGAAAAACAAACAACCCAGTGAAGAAATGGGCAGAAGACATGAACAGACACTTCTCCAAAGAGGACATCCAGATGGCCAACAGACACATGAAACGATGCTCAGCATCCCTCCTCATCAGGGAAGTACAAATCAAAATCACACTGAGATACCACCTCATACCAGTCAGAGTGGCTAAAATGAGCCAATCAGAGAACTCTAGATTCTGGCAAGGATGTGGAGAAATGGGCACCCTCCTACACTGTTGGTGGGAATGTAAACTGGTACAGCCCCTCTGGAAAACAGTGTGGAGGTTCCTCAGGAACTAACAATAGAACTCCCCTAGGACCCAGCAATAGCACTGCTAGGAATTTACCCAAGGGATACAGAAATGCTGATGCATAGGAGCACATGTACCCCAATGTTCATAGCAGCACTCTCCACAATAGCTAAAACCTGGAAAGAGCCTAAGTGTCCATCAACAGATGAATGGATCAAGAAGATGTGGTTTATCTATACCATGGAATACTACATGGCAATGAGAAACAATGAAATCTGGCCATGTGTAGCGACATGGATGGACCTTGAGGGTATTATGCTGAGTGAAATAAGTCAGGCAGAGAAGGACAAATATCATATGTTTGCATGTATAGGAGGATTAGGAGGAACTTAACTGAGGACCGTGGGGGAGAAGAAGGGGGGAAATGGTGGGGGAAAGGGAGAGAGGCAAACCATGAGAGACTCTTGAATGCTGACAAAAACTGAGGACTGATGGATGTGGAGGGGTGGGGGGAGATGGGCATGGAGGAGAGCACTTGTGGGGATGAGCACTGGGTGTTATGTGGAAATCAATTTGACAATAAACTATTTGTAAAAAAAAAAAAAAGAAAAGAAAAGAAAAGAAAATGAATCTGTTAGTAAAAACATTGAGAAATCTTGCTCATGTAGAGGTGAATCAAGGCAGGTGTACAAATGTCACCTAATTCCCTTTGAGTTACGTGCATGCCTGAGTGCAAATCACCATAGCACAATTTTGTAAAATGGGAGAAACACTACTGGAAAAGGGAAGTAGGAAACAATTTCTCAGGCAGTGAATCTTAAGAACAAGTTAAATGAAATTCAGAGATTTGGAAATTAGTTCCCTTAAAAAAATCTATGTCTATGTACCCCTTTAAAAGTCTGTGAATGCCCAGTGTGACACTTCCACCCCACATTAAAAACAAATCTAGGAAGGAAGAAGGAGAGGCACAAGGTGGAGCGTCCTCTGACCTGATCCCAAATCAGGGACCATAGACCTTCTCCCAAATCCTTGGTCCATCTTTTCCTGACCTTCCTCCTGATTCCCACCAGCTCACAATAAAAATGATCCTGATCAAGATTAAAATCTGTAATCTACAGTTTATTTTGAATCAATAAGAAAAATACGACTACTTCAACAGAAGAAGATGGGCAAATGATATGAAAAGGCAATTTACAAAAGAAGTACAAATGGCCAATACCCATAGAAAATGTTAAAGCTCATTTGGGATCGTAGATGTACAACTTAAAACAATGAAATATGATTTTGGAAATCAAATTGGATAAATTAACCTTTAGTGGTGGTTGGAGAAAGAATATCATTTCTAGAGAATAATTTGGTAATATACTTCAAAAGTCTTTAAAAATGTATAAACTTGAACTAGAATCCCACTTCTAAGAATTATTCTAAAGAAATAATATGAATAGGTTAAAAAAAAAAAAGATTCAGCCTTAACCTTTTACCACAGTGTTAATTTAGTCGAGATGTTTTTGGTTGCAAGTATTAGGCTGCAAGGCATCTTTCATTTAAAATGCCTCCTTTCAGGGGCGCCTGGGTGGCTCAGTTGTTTAAGCGTCTGACTTCAGCTCAGGTCATGATCTCGCGGTTCATGGGTTCGGGCCACGCGTTGGGCTCTGTGCTGACTGCCAGCTCAGAGCCTGGAGCCTGTTTCAGTCTGTGACTTCCTCTCTCTCTGACCCTCCCCTGTTCACGCTGTCTCTCTCTCTAGAGAAAAAAAAAATACCTCCTTTCTGCTACATTTTATGGGTCTCTTAAATTAAAATTATTTTAAAAATATTTTTTTATGTTCTATTTATATCTGAAAGAGAGAGAGAAAGAGAGAGAGAGAGAGAGAGAGAAAGAGACAACATGAGCAGGGGAGGGTCAGAGAGAGAGGGAGGCACAGAATCTGAAGCAGGCTCCAGGCTCTGAGCTCTCTGTCAGCACAGAGCCCGATGTGGGGCTCGAACCCACGACTGTGTGATCATGACCTGAGCTGGAGTTGGATGCTTAACCGACTGAGCCAACCTAGGTGGCCCTAAATTAAAATTCTTGAATCATTTTGACTGATTGCTTGCTAAGTGCCAATAGATTGGCTTTATTCAATCGACCATTGTTTGTCTGGAAAGAGAACTGTCATAAAGATGCATAGGGTTAGGGTTAGATGCCCCATTTTCCATAAGAGACAAGAAATGAAATAAGCATATTTAGAATGATAAAGAATAGAAATAACTTAAAAGCTCCACCAGTATATGACATATACACCTGATACCATGCAGTGAAATAGTCATTGAAAATGTTCTTGTAGAAGACTATTTAATGACGTGGAAATATGCTTGTGACATATTTTTATTTCTAGAGGAAAAAAATGTCACCAAAGGGAATAAGTGATTGAAGCTCATTTTAAAAACATTTATATTTATGAAGAAAGAAAGTGGTATGAAAGCCCTGTGTTCTGTGCTCCCACCTCAATTCATATGTTGAAGCCCTAAACCCCAGTGTGATGATATTTGGAGGTGGGGCCTTTGGGAAGCAATTGGGTTTAGATGAGGTCATGCGGGTAGAGCCCACATGATAAAATTAATGCCTTTATAAGAAGAGAAAGAAACCAGAGCCCTGTCTTTCTCCACCATCCTGAGGACACATTGAGAAGGAGGGGAGTTTGCAAACTGGAAAGAGAGCTCTTACTAGACATTGAGTCTGCAGGAACTTTGATCTTGGACATCGTAGTCTCTCAGTTCCTCCAGAACTGTGAGAAATAAACACATATTGTTTAAGTCACCCTGTCTATGGTATTTTATTACGGCAGCCTGAACTAAGAAAAGACACATATGAAAACTTTAGTGATAGAAGTATTTGGACAGTGGGATTACTGCTGATTTTTATTTTCTTATCTTTATGAAGTGATTTTTTTTCCCCCACATTTTAAAAATGTTTATTTATTTTTGAGAGAGACAGTGTGAGCAGGGGAGGGGCAGAGAGAGAGAAAGGGAGAGAGAGAGAGACCCAGAATCTGAAGCAGGCTCCAGGCTCTGAGCTGTCAATACAAAGCCCGATGTGGGGTTTGAGCCCAGGAACCGTGAGATCATGATCTGAGCTGAAGCCAGATGCTTAACCAATTGAGCCACCAGGCACCCCAAAAGTGATTTTTTTCTAAATTAATTAATTTACATTTAACATATAAAAGTATTTTAATAAGAAAAACATTAAGGCTAAGGGATAGTTCTCCAGTCTCAAAGAGGACTGAAGAAAACCAAATTAGAACCTAAATTCTGGATGAACTAAGGTCAAGAACTCAGACAAGAGGCTGCAAAATATTTACCAGTTCCTGGAGCACTGGAAACACACAAGCTTTGGTCATGAGGAGCAGCAGATTCTAATGGCTAGAACTGGGAGAGTAAGAGATGCTCTTGAGAGAAGTCACCTCACCTACACTTTGTGCTCCCCAGTTTCCAGGAGTAGGGATGTGAACTCTAAAGCCCTTCACTTATATATATATATATATATTTTTTATACAAAGGCGAATAGTTTAGGGAAAAGAGAACTGGGCTCAGAGGACCCAAATCTGGTCTGATGGCTTACTAGTTGAGTTATCTTAATGAAACTACTAAACCTCTTTGAGCTTCTTTGGAGATAATAATAGGTAACCTACTTTCCTCATATGGTGGTTGTGACAATTGAATAAGATAACACATGAAAGTGCTTGAAAAATGATATGCATGCAAATGTGCATGTGTGTGTGCATGCATGCACACAGGTTTCTCTATACACAAACACAATATATATATTATAAATGTCTCATGTGTATATATCAAACAGTTGTGGAAATAATAATTAGAAGCCTAAAGTCCTACTCTGACCTTGGCTAAATGTAAATGCAATTAGAGATCACTGTGGATTTGACGACCTGCCTTGACAAGACCATGTCTTGTTGACCCAAGTACTTTGAGAAGTGCTGAACATGACTCTTCTCCATAAGCTAAGAAAGAGAAGGTTAGAGACTATTTACTTGCTGGTGAAAACAGGAGCACAATAAACAAGGAACATTGTTGAAAGATAAGCTAGAGGAACAAAGGTCTTATTTCAATTTAAATATTTGCCTACAGTGGTTTAGAATAAATTGTTACCCCTCTATTTAAATGTTTATTGAGAAAAGGAAGACACTGTCTAAGATACTCAATATTAGCAATAAATATGACCATTAACCACAAAGTCTGAGATTACCACAAAGCTCGTAAAATATATCTGATACAGGAAATATATTGGCTTGGCTATAAAATATGGGAAATTATATTTGTTCTTAGGCTGAATATGAATGCTCTGCTTTGAATGATAAGCCCATTCCTCAGTCAATAGACTTACCAGCCTGATTAACCACCCCCTGCAGTGTAGACTGGATAGATTCCTGCATGAGTTCATGTGCTTCAAACACTTGGTTCTAGCTTTCTTTTGGTAGATCACCTGAAACAAAGAGTGCTTCTAGGATATTCAGTTTCAAGCATAGTGAAACCTGATTTCTTTCACAATGAAAATTACATCTGAAGAGTTGACAGTGCAAGTGAGTGGAGAAAAAGAAACTTTTACTGTATGCATGTGTGTTGTTGGGGTATCATTTCATCAAGCACTTACTACCTTTGTAGTAATAGCTACATTTTAAGTGTTTTGGCTATTGCACAGCCCTATGTAAACTGCTGCTCATATATTGGCTGGTGGGAGGCTGCAGGGCTTGAACTACTCTTCTTCTACGTACAGGACGTGGACCAAAACCTGCCCTCCAGTTACTTGCCATGAAACTGAATCAGTTCACAGATGTATTTTTATCAACTCCCACATTACTGGCCTGCCCATTAATTTAAAAACAATGATTTAATTACCAGCATTTAGAAGCTCATGATTTCTAGATAAAACTACAATATGGTGCTAACATGGATTATTGCTCAGCATACATTCCACATGCCCCCTCGGCTTCCTTCATGCCCCCAGAAGCAAAGCAGCTAGAAGAATGCCCTTTGTAAGCTGGTTGTCCAGAAGTGACTTAGCTTCAGCGTGGGGCAGGCAGATGCAAGTGAGATTTAAGAGGCAGAGATCCCAGCCACCCCTGGTGGCAGACACGATCAAGGATACTTTGGGATTTTTTTTGTAGCCACATTCTTGTCCCCAGCTTTGTGGGGATCAACAAGTGAGGTCAGCAGCACCTTTTTGGCAGTAGTTACTTTTGTTGCCGGTGTGGACCTAACAGGTGAAGCATGTCTCCAGAGCCAACAGTAACACCATCAGTAGCTTCCTAATCTCTACATGGCTCCTAGAGTTAACGGTGCACGGGAGCCTTCCTGATTTCCCATCTCCCCGACCAGCAGAGTTGACAGCTCCCTTGGGGGCAGGTTCTTCATTGTTCCTCTGGCAGTCAGTCCCGGAAGCCCAGCCTCAGCATACTGTAAGCACCTAATTCCCTGCTTGAAGACCTTTGCCCTCAGTGCTTAAAATAGCTAGAGTAGTTTCTGTTTTCTGTAACAGAACTCTGACTAATGCAAAGGAAAAATGAGACATCTGGTAACATCTGGTCCTGATTTTGGTTATGGAAACGATAAGCTCATAATGAGCAGTAGGCTCTGACTTGCAGAAATCCTACCGTACCTCAGCGTAGCCCCCAACTGGAGGCCATTTATAAAATGCCATTTTTTCATTTTATTTGTAGCGTGCGTTTGTTTTTAACAGACATCCCACCTTTCTTGGTGTTTTTTTACCTCCCTGGTCCCAGTCGGGACCTAAAACTTATTTGAAAAACATTTTTAAAAATTTTCTCATGAATGTAATTCTTCCAATTCTGAATATACTCCAAAATGCCCCCAGATCAAAACTGGAATGCTGTACACTTAAACTGCATTACTTAGATCCCTGAGAGAACTATTTTTGCTAAACTATGAAATTAGTTGTTTTATTAACCTCGAGGATGTTGTTGAGTAAATTGTAATGTGTCCTCTATGATGACACAGCCCAGAAGTTTTTTTCAAGTCAAGTTTTATCTCATAATCACGTAAAAGCTCACATTTGGCTTTGGCATTGGCTTTTAGAAAGGTGGGGCTAAAGGCCACCTTAGTGGTCGACTTCTCATAATGAACTTGACTTCACGCTTGTATACTGTGTAATAACCCTACTCCTGTGTCTCATGGTTACTAATGTGGCTTTCTCTTCACCCAGATTTTTTCACATATTAAAAAATATTCTATTGTACTATGTTTGGAATCCATTTTAAATCTTTCTTTTAATATAATGAAGAATAAATAAATATTTAAATAAACTGCCTTCACTTCCCCTACTCTGTTCCTTTTATTATGTCTAATAGACACCTGTTCCTCAGTTCTCTCTGCCTTCATTCTGTCAATTTCTTAACAGACCAAAGCTATTCATGGGTATACTTGGGATTTTGCAATCTAACAAAAATCTTGAAGATGTAGTCAAGTTGAAGAATGAGGAAATTTTAGCAAAAACCAAACCAATGTTTTCAGTGATTTTTACTGAGTAAAAATCATAGATTTTTGTGTAAACCAAATGGAAGATAGTCTTTTTTGGGAAACAAAGGATTACACTTCATTTGAGATATCTAGTATCTGATCTTAAGCTAACCTGCTTTTTCTTTCTTAATTAAACATTTTATTTTGAGATAACTATAATTCACACGCTGCTGTAAGAATAACATGAGCAATCTTATGTACCTCTTACCCAACTTTTCCCAGTGGAAATATCTTGAAAAACTATAGAACAACATCACATCTAAGAAATTGATACCAATGCAGTTAAGATAGAGAACATTTCCATCACCATAAGGATTCCTCTGTTTCCCTTTTACAAGCACACTTCCTTCCCTCCCAATCACTCCTATGACAACCATTAATTCTTTTTTCATGTCTACACTTATGTCAATCCAAGAATAGCTAATTTCTTTGGATGGAAAAAATGTTTACCACAGGTGACTCCATGACATTTACTACCATTTTATCCCAACTTTGATCCATTATCTGCCCTTCCCTAATCTACTCTGTACCCGAAAAGGCTAATCTTTGAGAACTATACCCAGACTCTCTTGTTCTCTGGCTTCTAATTGGAGTCAGTCATGAGAAGCACTGGCATAAGATGGAAGGTGTGGGAGAAGAGAGATGTAAGAAAATGCATTCCCTTGTTCATGCACCCTCCTCCCCCCACCCCTGTCTTATGAGGGGAGGTAATGGTGAAGGAGGAAGGAAAGGGGGAGGGGGGGGAAGAAGAAGGAGAAGATGGAGGAGAAGAAGCACTACCATGGCCACCAGAGAGGAAAGGGCCCAGGTGAAGAGGCAGAGAGAGCCAGTTCACTTGCCTGCCTTCAATGGGTGAAACTATCTTAGACATTGAATTAATCACTAACGACCACGATGGACTGAATATCAGAATTTGAGAATAAATTCTTTGATCTAAAAAAAAAATTCTCCATCTAGGTAAGAGTAAGGTTTAATTAGATTCAAAGCAAAATGGAAAATCATGGGATTTTCACACTCCCTATCATTAATGGTTTGGCGCTCCTGGCCTTACTGCTGAATTACTCAATCCCACAATCTATTAGTTTGCAGTTTAATAGGCTTATGTTCTGCCTTCAATGAATAAACTGTCATTGTCATGTCATGTCTATTTATGAATTATAGCCAAAGTTTAATAAACACTGTGTATCAGACTTGGGCTAAGCATTTTACATTCATTATTTTATTTATCTTAGCCAACCACCTTGTGATTGGATATTTTCCAAATTTGACAGATAAGAAAACTTAAGTTCAGAGATCCTAAAGCTTGAGACTCCTTCAAGATATCCCTTTGATTTTTAAAAGTCTGCTTCAGAGTTGCAAAGCTGAACATGTACTATTCGTCTCTTTTATTCTCAATCTAATCATTCTAATCTTGAAACATTGTGGTTACATAAAAGGAAGCTGGGAAAAGAAAAGCAAAAAAATAATTTTTAAAGATATTCTCTTGTTACAATTGTATTGCTACTAAGCCCTATCTGTACTTGTGCCATTGATTCTTTTGGCCTTGAGACCAGGATCCAAATACTTTCAAATGGAGGTCTTCTTGGAATTGAAGAAAGAGATTATTTTCTTTAAGGGAAAACCTATTTTAATTTCCAACAGAATTGCCTAAAACAAAAAAACCCCCAATCTTTTATTTAAAAAATGTTTATTGGGGCACCTGGGTGGCTCAGTTGGTTAAGCTTCCAACTTTGGCTCAGGTCATGATCTCATGGTTTGTGTGTTTGAGCCCTGTGTTGGGCTCTGTGCTGATAGCTTGGAGCCTGGAGCCTGTTTTGGATTCTGTGTCTCCCTCTTTCTCTTCTCCCTTGCTCACACTTTGTCTCCATCTCTCAAAAATAGATAAAATGTTGAATAAGTTTTTTAAAAAGTCTTAAAAAATAAAAATAAAAAATAGAAATAAATTAAAAAATGTTTATTCATTCAAGAAATATTTATTAAGTTACTGCTAGGTGCCAGGAAGTTTGCTTTTCCATTTCCATTATTTAAAGAAAGAAGAGGTACCTGGGAATCACAGGAATCAATCTACTTGTTTGTCATAAATAAGACAGTCTCTGTTCTAATGAACTAACATTCTAGTCAGGTTTTCTGGATATGGATATATTCATTCACTTAGTTGTTCATTTGACATGTTTTCTGAGCCCCAGCTCAATATTTGGCACTAAACACAGGAAAGACACAGCACCTGTACTCACTGTTTAGTAGACAGTTAAGCAGATAAAACAATAGTTACTTTAGAGTATATTTGAAGTTATTTGAAGGCCTTGAGAGAGTCACTGAAGACTTTCCAGAGGAGGGGGATCTTGGGCTTCACTTATAGGGATGAGTGGGAGCTTAAGAATGTAAGGAAATATGGAAGGGCCATTCTAGAACATACAAAACACAGAGGCAAGAGAAGCAAGACTGTGTTTGGAGAATGACAAATTACACAGATTTAAGCCAAGTAGAATGGCTTTTGTCCAAATACAGTTTAATACACAAGAAAAACTCAAGTCCTCTGAATTCCTGTGTCCCCTCTTTCTTAAGAGTAAAAGCTTGACTATGTACATGGAAGCCATTCAAATATTTGCTGGTATGGATGAACTACATTATGCTGAGAGATACTGGTGCCTCAGGAATATTTCAGGGCACTGGAAAGTAAAGAGGTAGAGGTTGGCTTCAGTAAAGATTAGGGATCCCATTTCTGTAAAATATTGTGGTAGGTCTTGCTGTGGGACTTCTAGTTCAATTCTGCAGGGATTTTGTGTGTGTGTGTGACATAATTTACCCATTCCTTTAGGGTGGGTCAGCTACATATCTTGGGCAAAATCCATTTTAGGCTCTTGGCAAACATCACTTACTGTCAAGCTTTAACTCAGCTCTTCCTCTACCATGTGTTCTTAGGTTAATAAGGGAGAAATGATTTTGGAAAGAGAACATTTATAGAAGAAAATTTGAAAACAATTTCCTTCAATGCACATCGTTAATGGAATAAGGTTTTTCATTCAATCTATAAGCACTCTAATAATCTATAATCTAACAATAATTATAACCTAATAATCTAATCTATAAGGAACTCTACTTGATACTGCAGCTCAAGTTCTTGATTCACCTGATTCGTTTTGGCTGATCCTCCTTTGCTGCTCCAGGCCAAGCAGAAAGGTACTACACTGGCTGAATTAAGATCGTAGTTATGAATTCAGATCAAGGTCCCAAACAATAGCCTCCTTTATGCCTCAGTACTCAGAGAATGGAAAACAGAGAAAGAATAAATGCCTATACTCTGTCAATTATACTGACAATTGTTTAAGGAAGACCTGTCATTTCTATAAATGGTAATGCAAGAAAAATTACATCATTGACCTCTGTTAACTGGTAAGTCTACTTGTTTCAAAAGGTCATCACAAACTCTTACTACACTTTGGTTTTGAAAATAATCTTTTTATTGAAAATATGAAAAATATATGAAAGTATGAAATATTTATGGAGAATACATTTTTAAAGTTTTGAAATGTCTAAACCATGTATAGTAATACATGAATCTTGGAAAATTAAGTGCAAGAATTCAATTGTATTTCCAGTGTCAAATGCTGTATTCATTTTCTGAAATTTTCAATCAGAAACTAACATCAGATTCTAATTTCACCTGCTATGAGGAATCTGGGCAAGTTATTTTCAGGATGCATTTTTTTCCTTCCACAATTCAGTTTAGCTTCTTGCTTTTGGTGGCTGACTTTTTCAGATATAGAGAGCTGTGTGCCACACATTTGAAGTTAGGGCATGACTGTATGGGCAATAACCTTACAGATGTTCTCTGCTTAACAGCAAATATTTTTTTTTTTGCTTACTCATGTATGACACTCATAGATTATTTGCGGAAAAGATCTCAGGCATTATAAATGTGTAGGTTTGCCATTGTGAATAAACATCAGTTCAGAAGCTGCTCTCTTATAGAGTAATTTGGTCCAACTCACTGTAGATTGTTTGTATATTTAGTACCTTTTTATTTTAGCCAAAGAAATCTCGAGATCACTCCTTGCTGACCTAGGGTCTCCTGTAGCCTTATTAATGAAGGTTCATAGACTTTTGAATCTATTAAAATAATTATATTTAAAATATTGTCTTGGAGTGCCTGAGTAGCTCGGTTGGTTAAGCATCCGACTTCGGCTCCGGTCATGATCTCATGGCTGTTGAGTTTATGCCCCCACATCGGGCTCTGTGCTGACAGCTCAGAACCTGGAGCCTGTTTCATAGTCTGTGTCTCCTTCTCTCTCTCTCCTCCCACCTCCCGCGCTCTGTCTCTCTCTCCTTGAAAAATAAATAAACATTAAAAAAAATGTCATCTTTAGATACATAGAAGTGTCAAGATGCAGGTTGTAACTGCTGTGACGGTGGTCATAGGTTATTCAGAAAACTACTTTGTGATTATTTGGTACAGGACAAGGGTCACAGGCTTCCATTCCTACAGCACCCGTGCAGATAGCCCAAGTGTCTGAGGCAGGCTCTGTATAGCCTGAGGCCACCTGAGGAGCACGTACTCCTTCTAAAGAGAGCAGGGCTTCTTTAAACAAATTTTTTAAATGTTTATTCATTTTCTGAGAGAGAGAGAGAGAGAAAGAGAGAGAGAGAGAGGTCTCAAGTGCTTATGGGGTAGGGGCAGAGAGACAGGGAGACACAGAATCAGAAGCAGGCTCCAGGCTCAAAGCCTGATGTGGGGCTCGAGCTCACAAACTGTGAGATCATGACCTGAGCCCAAGTCAGAGTCTTAACTGATGAAGCCAACCGGGTGCCCCAAGAGAGCAGGCTTCTTAATTCTGATTGGCTGCAGCCATACAGGAAAAAGGGTCCAAAATGCTGTAATTGCTGTATTTGCTGACTCCTCCTGATTACCTCAAACTCATACTTCTATTTAACATCTCTGGATTAGGGGCACGTGGGTGGCTCAGTCGGTGAAACATCTGACTCTTGATTTCGGCTCAGGTCATCATCTCGTGGTTTGTGAGTTCTAGCTCTGTGCCGGTTTCTCTCTCTCTCTCTCTTTCTGCCTGTCCCCTGCTTTCTCTTTTGCAAAATAAATAAACATTAAAAGAAAGTTTATCTGGATTAAAGTTAAAATGCCATGTGGGCCAAATGTCTGCAGGCTACTTGTGCTCAACCTCTGGTACAAAAACTGTATTAATTCTTGCTTTGTTTATTAAACAGACTAGGACTCCCTTTACTGTGGACCATGTCTTACCAATTTTGGTGTCCTCAAAAGTCTAGAACAGTGCCTAGCACATAGTAGAGGCCCAAATATTTATTACTAGAGTGGACTAAGCTCTGGATAAATGAGGCCCTTTTAGAGCTGGACAAACTTATGAAATAAAGTGAATGTTTAACACTTTGAAAAGTTAAACATTCATTATAAACCGTGTCTATTCCAGGCAGAATATTCTTTTTAGTGATTTGCAGACTTTAAAGCTTATTTCTTTGTTTGTATTTTGTCAAGAGAAAATTAGGTTTGGCTTCATGTACTTTTGTGAAAAAAGAGATGGACAGAGAGTCGTAAGTAATTTATATAAGATAGTGAAAGGGACAAGTATTAAGAAAAATCCCAGTATTATTTTGACTATTAATTTCTTTTGATATTAGAAATATTATGACTGAATTAAAAATTATTTTAGTTTAGTCAGTATTTACTCACAAAGTGAGAACTGAAGAAAGCTCCTGTTGGGATTCTGAAAACTGTGGGGATGAACCCATGAACCAATCACACTACAAGTACCACTGTGGATTTCAGCTTAGCTATGGAATTTTTTTTATGATTTTATTTTTTAAAGTAATCTCTACATCTAACATGGGGCTCGAACTCACACTCCAGAGATTGAGTTGTATGCTCTACCATCTGAGCCAGCCAGGAACTTCTAAGAAAATAATTTTTATAATTTCCTTTTTATTACCACATGTAGGTAAACTCTCTTAAGCCCATGTATTATTCAAAGTCATAGTTGATTTATTTCCCAATTAAGACTTTTGGAAAATTTGTCAGAATTTTGCAATGGTACCAACATTTACCCCAAGGCACCTCAAAGTATGGATTTGGACGGGGGTAGGTACTATTATTCTCACCAGCCACATTTTACAGATGAGTAAGTTGAGGCTGAGACATGATAAGATTCAGAGCTAGTAATCACCATACCATTCTGACTTTCACACTGCTTGAAGTCTTCCTAATCTCCCTATTACTCTTTCTCTTGTGCTACCTTATGTAAACAGTTTACATAAGAAAATAGAATAGAAGGCAAAAAAAAATCAACAAGGATTCAGACAGCAACTATGTAGCCCTGAAAATATAAGAAAAATTACAATAAAAATGGTAAAAGCCATGATCATAATCATCCATTTTTAAATATATATAAGAAAATGATAATACTGTATGTTAATTATACTTGAATTTAAAAAATAAAATAAAAAGAAAATGAGAGGTCACATAGAAAATATCTAGGACCATGCATCTAGAAAATATGCCTCTTTTTAAATATTTGACATATATTAAATTACATAGGAAAATGGATATTTAAATTCTTATAGAATGGAGATCTCAGACCATTTTCTCTAGTGATAGGATAATTAAACATCAAGTTATCAGTTTAAAATCAATTTATTTAAACGTTTAAAATCACACTCAAAACACTCATGGTTCAAATAAGATACATGGCTGATAGTGGGGAAGGTGGCATGAGTGTGTGGCCAGGAGGGATACGAGAGCTTCACTCTACTCAGTTTTGCGTGTACCTACAACTGCTCTAGGAAGTTATATCTGTTCATGGTTTTTAAAAAGGACACACACGCACATACTCTTCCAATGAAAATGACAACATTTTAAAAAGTTTTTAATGTTTGATTTATTTCTGAGAGAGAGAGAGACAGAGATAGAGAGAGCATGAGCAGGTGAGGGGCAGAGAGAGAGGGAGACACAGAATTGGAAACAGGCTCCAGGCTCTGAGCTGGCTGTCAGCACAGAGCCCGACGTGGGGCTTGAACCCAGGAACTGTGAGATCAGGACCTGAGCCGAAGTCGGTTAAGTTAAATCGAAGCGAAGGACGCTTAACTGACTTAGCTACTCAGGCGCCCCGAAAATGACAACATTTTTATGGTTCAGTGACAATTAAAGTTTATCTAAAATTAAAAGGAAAGAAACCTGTAATTTCTTCTTTAGATAGTCATGACCACTCTCCAAAGTCTGATTTATATCATAGAGGGCATATCAAATGTTTCCTCTGCCAGGTCTTGTGCTGAACATTACTCTCTGTAACTCTTATAGCATCTCCATGAGCTATCTCTATCTCTGTGAGATAGGGACTATTTTGTACAAGACAAGGGTCACATCCTTATTTTGAATGAGGAAATTGAGTCTCAGAGAGATTAATTTGCTGAAGGTCTAACAGTAGAAAGTACCCTTACAGCAAAATCTAGGTTTTCTGATTATCATACCATATCATACCATACAGACTGCCTGTAACCTGCTTTTTTTCTCCCTTTTAATGTACTCTCCTGTCTCAGTACTGCACCTTTTTCAGTGAATGTCTAGTATCTCCACCATTACAAACAATAGGGCAGTGGACACCCACATGCATACACCTATGCACTCTTGTTCAATTATTTGCTTGAAATGACCAGATGTATTATTACAACAACTTCTTTTAAAATCAATATCTAGTAAGCATATTTTATTCTATAATCCATCTCCCCTTATGTCAGGTCATTGATTTGTTCGAGAAAATGGATCATTTGTGGTTGGAGAAACTGGATCACTTGTCCTATAAAATATTCTATATTCAGGATTTGCCTGATTACTTTCTCGTGGTATCATTAACCTTTTCCCGAATTCCCTCTACTTGCTATTTATTATTTAATGTAGAGATCTGATTAGACTCAGATTCTTTTTTTTTTCAATTTATTTCTTAGAGAGAGAGAGAGACAGCATGAGCAGGGGAGGGTCAGAGAGACAGAGAGGGAGACACAGAATCTGAAGCAGTCTCCAGACTCTGAGCTAGCTGTCAGCACAGAGCCTGACGCGGGGCTCGAACCCACAAACTGAACCATGAGATCATGACCTGAGCCAAAGTCAGACGCTCAACCGACTGAGCCACCCAGGCACCCCTCAGATTCATTTTTTAAAGCAAGAATACTTTATAAGAGCTAACTGCATCTTTCGGATGAATACGACCCATTTACTTCTGATGTTTCAATACCATCTTTTGTTAAGACTGAAAACTTTCTCAAGAGTGGGAATGGTTACCTCTGGGATCTTCACCATGTGAAACAAGATGGCCTGGCATTACAGAACACCAGGCCATCAGCACTAGTTTTATCTACTGGTGGTATATACCAGGCATATGAGATTTCTCTCTGCCTCGTACATCTTACCCACCTCTCCTTTCCTTCTTTAAAGGCACATTTGGAAAGTCTCTCTAATTGTGCTTTTCATGAGCCACTAAGAGAAACTCCAGCACAAATTGCTTGCCACCTGTTTCCTGAGGACCATTTCTATTGTCTTCTAGATATTTTCACTCTATTTCCTTCTGCCATCACTAGATACTGTTTGAAGGAGAATTTCTGTATAACCCTGTTATACTTGGCTTTAGTGATGAAGACTTGGAGAGAATTCAGCAAGATTCTATTGGCTACCATTGTCACTGTTCATTTTCCTATGTCCAACCTTGCCTCTTACCTTGGACATGATACCTCGTAGAGTCTTACAATCACAATTTAAGTGGTACTGCAGCCCAATTTTGGTTCTCAATTCCTTATTCACCTCTCAAGTCTTCATTTAGGTGGAGAAACACCCTGATGGCTCCATTAAACTCTCCTCGACTAGTCTGCTTCTACTGGGCTCATGCCAACCTTGCCAGAAATCCAGATATAACATAATGGTTAAGAGCCCAGGCTCTGGAAGCAGGCAGATCTGGGGTTGAAATCAAGCTATAGAACTTTCTACCTATCAAGTTACCCACAAATACAAATATAAATTTCATCTTCAATAAAATGATGTTAATATTTGCTATATAGAGTTGTTGTGAAGATCAAATGAGATAGAGTGAAATCCATAGGCCAATGCCTGGCCCATGGTAAACGTCCAAAAAATGGTAGCATTGTTTTTAGTGTTATCATATTGCCATATTCATGCTAGATCTCTAGCCCTTTAGTTCCAATGGGCATGGAGACATAGTTAGGATGTCAAAAATTAGAATTTAATAGAGAACAGACACAATAAAATACTGAAACAAAGTCAAGTTTAATAAAGCCTACATAGTTTAAAGTAATACAATATTCCTGAGGATAAAATTACAGAGCTGGAAGGGATCTTAGGGGTAACCAAATCTGATCCCTTACTTTACAAAAGGGACAACTGAGGCCCAGGTTGAATGGTCTTGGGTCTTTTAGGGCCTCTATCTACTGAGCAGGTGCATTGCAATATGAACCCAAGTCTGACTTTGGCAAGATTGTTTTCCTCCACAATGTACTCACTGGATAATGACACACCTCATTATCTTTTGGCTTTGTACTAATGACTGGGATTATGGTGCAAAAAAACGGAAAAAAAAATCTCTGAGGTGTATGTATCTCCTATGTTTTCCAATAAATTGAAAGAATTAAGAGAAAAAAGAGACACACTTAAAAAGCAGGGGTATGTTCTTTGAGTAGTTGAGCCGATATCCATTACCATTGCTGGCAGGCACTGTTTGGTTCTAGAGAATGTGTTCCTACATTTAAATGTTATGTTCAATAAGAGAACAAAAAGATTCAAAGACATCCCTTTGAAAATAATTATAAAATTACCATGATAATACACCCAAGGAGTTTTGTTGTATCTCCACATTTAAGCTCTGTGAGAGGAGCAAGTGGAAAATGGAAAGCAAGCCACCATGACAGGCCATTGCTGAAAGCAGAATCCAGTGGTGCCAAATGTGCAATTTAAAGGTTGCTTGTTTTTTGTTTCTCTTTAACTATCTCTTTAATCTCTTTGTCTCTTGGTAATTATTATGCATAGACAAATATGATTATCAAATTTTAATTGTACTGTCAAAGACACCGTACAAATGATGATAATAAAATAGCATTTGCAATCTGCTTTGGTAATTTTGGACTGTAACTGTGCCTTAATTTGTTTAAATGCAATGCATTTCATTTGTCTTCAAAATAGTTATTATTCTATCCAAAAAAATTTTTTTTTTAGATTTTCCATTCCTATAGTGTTTTTCTAAAAACTTGGTTGAGGAGGGGCACCTGGGTGGCTCAGTCAATTAAGCATCTGACTTTGGCTCAGGTCATGATCACACGGTTAGTGATTTTGAGCCCTGTGTTGGGCTCTGGGCTGACAACTAGCTCAGAGCCTGAAGCCTGCTTCCAATTCTGTATTTCCTTCTCTCTCTGACCCTCCCCTGCTCATGCTCTCTTTGTCTCTCTCTCTCTCTCTCTCTCGGAAATAAATAAAACATTAACAAAATTTAAAAAAAACTTGGTTGAGGAATACCAATACCCTAACAATTTTTATCTTTAATATTTTATATTTGGCATGTTTTCAAAGTAGACTTGATTGTATTTCACATTGTTTATTCATTTGTTCGACAAAATTATCCAAGTACCTACTCTGTTCCAGACATAGTTAATATGAGATCCTGTGGATACAGAGGTAAATGTAAATAATGTATGGCCCTTGCCTTATTAGACCTACAGTCTATGGGATCATATGGACCCTCTTGGCCTTAATTACAGTCCATATATGTGCTTATTACTTTAAAAAGTAATTCATCCTTTCCTATGATCCCTAGATCCCTGTATATGCAAATACCTCCTGGGTAACTCTACTTGTTTGTTTAAAGAGACCTCAAAATCAACAAGTCTTAAACTGAGTTTATCATCTTTCTCTTAAAACTGTCCCTCTATCCAAACACTTCCAGTTATAAGAATGACACCCATAATGATCTAAATCCAGAGATTTGGGATTATCCTTGACTCCTTCTTCCTCATATCTTTTTTCTAAAAAACCAATACATTCTACCAGTTCTACCTCCTAAGCAGCTTTAAAATTTGTCCACATTTCTTCATTCCCATGAGTATATAGTCTAGTCCACTTTCATCTCTCACTTTGACTGAATAGTGTCCTAATTATTGCCCCTGCATCTAGCTTCTCCCTGCCCCCAACCATCCCATTCTCACAGGCAGCCACTGTGATTACTTATTATTTTTTAAGCTCTAATTGGCTTTATGAAATGATTCACAAATCTAGCAGCATCCTATCTAGCAAGTAGAAGGGAGCTCCCCACAGTGATGATGCTAAAAGGCAAGTCTGATCATGTCATTCCCTTCTTATAATCTTTAATCACCTTCCCATTATTTGGGTGATAAAAATCTAAATTCCTTTAATAAGTCTTCCTGAGCCCTACCCCAGCCAGAGATTCTATCACCTCTCCATCTTGGTATCTTGCCAGCTCCTTGCCTGTCTCCATTTGTAATGAACTTCTTTTAGGTACCTGAAAAGAGGCCCTATGCATGTACACTCTCATTTCTAGGCCAGCAATGGGACTCTCTTTTCCTAGAATATACCTCAGCGTCAACTAAAGGATAGCTCTCCTGGGAAGCCTTTCCTGACTCCTGGGTAGTGTTAAGAGCCCTCATAACCCACAGAAACTTCTCCTTTCCCTCCACTCATAATTACTCACTTTATTGTAATTCCTCAGTTGTTTTTCTTCCTTCGTAGACTCTAGGAGTAGAGAGAAGAAAACTTGTCTAAATTTCCCACTATTGCTATGACACATAGTAAATAAAAGTTGAATAAATGAATGAGACTTACAAAATAAATGTTATCTATGATAGATGCTCTAATAGAGGTATTCACAGAACACTACAGGACATAACTGAGGGACATCTAAATTGGAGTTGGGGTTCAAGGAACACACATACTGCTTTTTTTTTTTTTTTTTTTACAAATAGTTTATTGTCAAATTAGTTTCCACATAACACTCAGTGCTCATCCCCACAAGTGTCCTCCTCCATGCCCCTCCCCCCTACCCCCCATATCCATCAGTCCTCAGTTTTTGTCAGCATTCAAGAGTCTCTCATGGTTTGCCTTTCTCCCTTTCCCCCACCATTTCCGCCCTTCTTCTCCCCCTTGTTCCTCCGTCAAGTTCCTCCTAATCCTCCTATACGTGCTGAGGCATAGGAGCACATGTACCCCAATGTTCATAGCAGCACTCACCACAATAGCTAAAACATGGGAAGAGCCTAAGTGTCCATCCACAGATGAATGGATCAAGAAGATTTGGTTTATCTATACCATGGAATACTACATGGCAATGAGAAACAATGAAATCTGGCCATATGTAGCAACATGGATGGACCTTGAGGGTGTTATGCTGAGCGAAATAAGTCAGGCAGAGAAGGACACACATACTGCTTTTGTACAGTGTACAACACATGGTAAGTTGATCAATAAGATCAATAATTGATCAGTAAGAGTTAATTTTATGTGCTGTTAATCTTCATGTGCCTTGTTGGCATTAGGACTATTTTGAGAAACAGCACACACAGGAGAACTTTGAAAACAGAGTAAAAATTTCCCTTTTGTAAGGGAAATTCATATTTATAAAGGACATCTCTCTCCCTCTTTCTTTCTCTGTGTCTCTCTGTCTCTGTCTCAGAGAGGGATGACTTTAATTCAGTAGAAACTCTTACAAATAGAGATTAAGAGAACTTAAGTTTGCATAACAAACTCTAATTTTCATGGTCATTTCCCCATAAGTGGCCTCCCCACACACTTTTCTTTTTTAAAGCTCAAGATGGTATTTAAGCCTGAATTCTAAGTTGCCTCTGTGAGATTTACTCATTTTTCCTTGGGTATTTCTCATGTATACATGAAATATACATTTTAATAAACTTCTGTTTGTTTTTCTCTTGTTCATTCATCTATCTTTTGTTACAGGGGTAACAGCTGAGAAGTTAGAAAGACAAAAGGAATGTTATTTTTTCCTCTCCTGCAACAGGATGAAGGGCATTCCAGGTAGAGGAAACAGCCAGTGCTTGTGAATAACGGAGTTGTGAGTCAGAAGCAGAAGTTACAGGAGCTGCACACTGTTCTATATGGGTGGAATAAAGAGTGCATGGGTGGATGGTAGGTTGCTGGAAAAGGAAGCTGCAAATGTAGGCAGGACCTAATAATGAGCCGTGTGTCCTAAGCCAAGGAATCTGAATGTAATTCTGAAAGCTACGGGGATCAGGCCAGGAAGTAACATATATTTTGGGAAAAAAAATCATGGTTGCACATAGAGGGATGAATCTGATGGGTGAAAGTGGTGATAAGTGGTGGTAGATATAACTAATTAGCTGGGGGGAGGGTAATAATTCAGGCCCAAGGTGATAAGAGCCTTAATGAGGCAGTGGCAGTGAAGATAAACCCCCTGGGCTTGGTGGTGGAGAGAATAAGGAAGGGTTAGCGGTGAGTAGGAAGCATTTTGCATCATTCCCAGGATTCTGTTTCAGCTGAATGTATGAATAGTGGTCTCCTCACTGAAAGTTCAGTCTGGTTTTGGAGGGGACTGGTGCAGATAAAGAAGGCAATGGGTTGTTGGAACATGGAGACATTTACTAAGAGAAGTAATAGGCGAAGGTGCCAGATCCTCATAGCATTATCCCAAAGCTCATTTAAGCAGAATGTAGCTAAGGAGGCTCAAATCTGAATCCCTGATTCTTTGAACCGTTCAGAGACGAAAGCCACATGATGCCTTGGGTTTCTCTGTCTCTTGAACACTTCGAAACTCTAGTGAGAAAAGGGATGAAAGTAGGGAAAAAAAAAACCACCTCAATCTAGGTGTGAGATAGAGCACCTGGGTAGTTCTAGCAATGAGAAGCTAGCAGCCAGGTTGAGGTGAGAGTGGAGATTAGGTGGAAATTTATTTGGTGATGGGAATGAACTAGGAAAGCAGGTGGAAGGAGGACTCTGGTAGAGGGGTCAGTAGCAGGACAGGAATTTGGAATGTAGATGAAAGCCTATAATGGAAGAAGAAAGCATGGTAGTAATTTTAAAGTCATCTTAAGGGTTTGGTAGCTAGGCCTAGGAGTGAGAGCCTTTCTCTAACATTGTTCCCCATGCAATGGGTGCTGATGAGATCCCGTTCAAGGTGTTTAGTTACAGGGTCAGCACAGGGCTTCCAGTGCCTGGCGCAGCCCCTTCCATGGGGGCAGGAACTCTATAAATATTTGTTGGATGTATTGATAAATGCACACCAAAGATACAAACAATGGTTTCATTTAGGAGGAAATCTTGTCATGGAAAACAGCAGAACAAGAAGCTTTGGAGTAGTCATGATGGAGCTTGTCTTTCATGGTGGGGACAAGTCTTCTAAATAACTTGATGGCATGTTAATTGCATTATACAGCAATCAGTCAAGCAATAGGACCTGATGTGATAGATACATTGGGCCAAATCAACTAATCTACCGAGAATCACAAAGCAATTGAGAAGCTCAGTTGGAAGAGATGGAAGTACTGCTGTGTTAACCCCAGATATCTGGTTTCAAGGCAAATTGAGCTGAAACATCCCCTTATTCTATTAGCCTAGTTTCTGGAGTTAGCAATAGGCTGAAGAGGAGACATTTTCTCTTTTGAATCAGCGGCAGGGCTGCAGTTCAATCAGAAAATTAGGGGATTTGGGTTATTCCAACTTGTGATCTTTTGATTTTTTTAAAACATGCAGTCGGTCATAATTTTCATTACTAAAATATTTTAGTGCAATGCCTGAGAATTGAAAGCCCTGCAAATGGATGTGTTGATTCCAAGCTTACAGGTTAAGTATACCATCACATGATAAAAGGAAAACCTAGTTTTTATGGAAAAGATACTATCCATACACAGGTGAGTGTGTGCACCCATATTCACCTATTTGTCCTCACCACGGGCCTGAATTTACTAGCACAGACGGAATAAAGTACAAAGTGAGGATTCAAGCGAGACAGAGCTGCAGTTGCTGTGGAAACCATGGCACTGATCTCCATGACACACGTACCCTGAGCTCTAACACTCGGTAAATGACTTAATAATGGATGAATTCACTTTTCAGAAACAATTTTTAAAACTTATTACCTGAAATATTTAAAGCATGGGAAGTGTTCTATAGTTTCTGTAAATTTCAGCTCTAGGTAAATTTTTCTGCATACCTAAATCTCTTAAAATTGGAGGATTTTGTTATTGTTTGCTTTAAATGCAGATGTACAGAATAGATGCTGATTCCATAGGACTGATGTATAGTCACAATCAAGAATATGCAAACAAAATCATGGGTGTCTCATGCATTCTTAATACTTTCTCCAGTTAGTCTTTCCATTCTAACTGAAAGAGGCACTATACTCTCTAGTCTGAAACATGAATAGCCAGCATACCAAACATGGCAGCTCAATTACATATGGATAGGGACCCAATTAATCCTTTCTGATAACTTTATCTACTTGGTCTATGCCCAAGACTGCTGGCAGGAAAACCATCTCTGAATTTCTTTTCAAATATAAAGTTGGCAGATTTAATCTACTCTCTCTTCATATATATTTTTTTATCCTCAACGGAAAGAAAGATCTTAGAATTTGCATTTTTTTGGTTGCGTGAAAATTGTTTCTGCTTCAATGAAACCAAACTTTTGAATAATGTTAAATATTGTAATATTTTTAGGTAATGAGTAGAGTTATTTTTGAACTGCCAGTTTATGGCATCAATTCTCATTTAGAAAAAGATTCCTCCCTATTGACATTTAGGGGTAATATAATCTTGGTAACAGCATAGCACTCGATTTCAAGATTACAAAAAATTGATTCTATCTTCATAAAGTAAACACAAACTTTTGCTCCAAATCCTGTTATCTCAATAACATTGGTTTTGGGGTGCCTGGGTGGCTCAGTCAGTTAAGTGTCCAACTTCAGCTCATGTCATGATCTCGTGGTTCATGGGTTTGAGCCCCGCGTCGGGCTCTGTGCTGACAGCTCAGAGCCGGGAGCCTGTTTCATGGATTCTGTCTCCCTCTCTCTCTGCCCCTCCCCTGCTCATATTCTGTCTCTCTCTCTCTCTCTCAAAAATAAATAAAACAATAAAAAAGTAACATTGGTTTTGACTTGTGAGAACTGAATGGTAAATTAATACAATTTGCCAGCAGCCTGGTCTTGAAACCTATGGGCTGACCAAATCCTTATGTAATAAAATTCTAAGGCCCCCAATTTTTTGCCACAGGATAATTTTGTTATAACAAGTTCATTGTTAAATATGCTTTCATTTTGTAGAAACTGAGTAAGAAAAGTTGTTGATGCAGTAGAATAATATTCTGGAATATTACTGAGTGTATTTTTCTATCTTAGTTATTCCCCTTTACCCTCAGCCTGAGAAAAACACACAGCTTAGAGAAGAGGGGATACAAAGAATCCAGGGAAGGAGCACTCTCTTCTTCATTTTGCTTGCATCTTGGTAGGCAGAGGAGTGCGACTGTGAAAGACGAAACAGTCAGAGAAGTTTGCAGATGTGAGTGTAGAGGGGATTTGGGCTGCACATCCTGTCTGGGAAAATATAGCTGCCCAAGTGACATTTTGGGCAGAGAGGACCCGAGGCAGTCTCATGGAGATCATAGGGCCCCAGAAGGTAGCCTAGCAGCTGAGAATTTTCCATGTGTTCTAGACGACAGAGGCTAGGACTAAGTGTAGGTCTGTGGACCTAAAGTGACCTTACAGTTAACATGAGCGAGAGTTAGAAGAAGGGCAGAAGTGAATGTAGGTGCCTCCAAGGCGGATACTGTGAGAAGAGATGCTCATGAATACCCTAAGAATGGAAAATGTAAGTCTAGTATCCAGGAAAGGACAGATCCCATAGGCCAACCCCCTCCCAAAGTCTTGGCATTAATGTTTAGAGTTACTGAGTACTGAGTTACTGAATATTTACCCAGAGACTGACTGCAACCTGGAGGTGACTGAGTTACCTTTAATCAATACATTTGAAATTTCCACCTTTGGCAGAAACAGGGCCCAGGAGCTAGGGTCAATTATAGAAATACATTTATCTTTTTATATATATATATATATATATATATATATATATATATATATATATATATATATATGTACACACATATTATATTTATATGATCGTTATTTTTAATTTCTAGAGATTCTATCTGACTTTTTATAAACTGCTTTGACAAATTTTATAGATTGCTCCTTTCAGACATTTCCCCACTTTAAAAATGTCTTGAAATATGATAAGCATTTTCTTTTAATAATCTGAACGTGGTAATTCTAACATCCCAAGTTTCTGAGTGTCTGATTCTGCTGTCTGTTCTTCCTGCTGCTTCTTGCTCATGGTGCTCTGTTTCTTTGTGTACTTGGTTACCTTTGCTTCTGTGTTGCTCATACCACTTGAGAAAGTATACAAGAGAATTCTCGGAGGATTAATAAAGTGACATCTAGGAGGAGACTTGAGTATACTGTCGGTCTGATACCACTCTAGGCTAAATTTTTTGCAGTGATATAAATTTGGGACTGCATGTCGGGCTTCAAATGTTACTATGGCCTCAGGAAAGGATTTCTTTTTTTTCTTTTCCTTCTGCCCTGCTCTGTCCTGGGCTAACGCAACTCTCTGTGGACTTTGAGGGGGATAGGAGGGAACAGACTTCCCTCTGGTGTGGTCCTCTGTGCACCACTTTAATATGAGTTTCATCAATTACATTCACATTTGTGGGCCTTAGGACTTGATTTCCATCCCTCTCACCCCAGGCATCCATTGAAACCACAGCCCAGCTTCACAGTCCAAATAGGCAAATGGCTTTGGGACAAAAGCTGCTTCCAGTGCTTGGCCTACTTTTCTGTGTTCTCATTTATTCTAGGTTTTGGCTTGGTAACTCCTTACTATGTTTTGGCTTATTGATGTTTTTAATAAAGATGAAAGCATATTTTAGTCAGTATTTTTAGCAATGTTCAGTGGGAGAACTGCTTTGAATAAATTAGCTCTTCCTTCCTGGGCATCAGAAGTCATACCTGACTTAAGTGAGTGTAAAATTTCAAGCTCACTGTATCTATTGTGAGGGAAGAAAAAGAAAAGTGTTGTGGCCTCCAGAAGGGATTAAGAAAAGGGTTAGCGTGATATTTTCCCTTTTATGCGTTCCTTGCAGTTTTTGCAAGTAAAGCAAATTGGTTAGGTAAGTTTGGGAATTTAAAGAAGCTCTTTTCATAAGAACAGCAGAACTATTTTAAAAAGTGTGAGAAAAATTGGGCAGTATCATGTTGATCACAGAATCAAAGAATTGTAAATAATTGTCATTTATCCCCATCCCTAACCTCATCCCAAATTTTGGGTCTTTGATTCCAAACAACATCTGAAACACAGGCAGGAAACAGATAAAGAAACTATTATTCATAAGTTTTTAAATAATAAGGAAAAAAAAACCCTTCACTCTAGGTTTTGATATTAAGACATGAAGTAGCTTTGTCCTGAATTTTGTGTCATCTTTCCTACAATGATTTTAATTTTTTATGTTTACTAAATCCAATGGAAGGATGCAAAACTAATAGGAGACCAAGTTCCTATTGTGAAACTTATAATCTTTTTGGGGAGGACACACACACAAAACTGTAAGCTCCACAACGAACAGGGACTAAAAACAATTTTTTTTAATGTTTATTCATTTAAAAAAATTTAAGTGTTTATTCATTTTTGAGAGAGATAGAGATAGAGAGAGAGACAGAGCATGAGAGGGAAAGGGCAGAGAGAAAGGGAGACACAGAATCCAAAGCAGGCTCCAGGCTGTGAGATGTCAGCACAGAGCTTGATTCAGGGTTTGAATCCACAAACCATGATTTCATGACCTGAGCCAAAGTTGGATGCTTAACCAACTAAGCCACTCAGGCGCCCCATGGAACAGGGACTTCTGAGTCTTGTTCACTAAGGAATTTTCAAGGCCAAGTATAGGTACTGTTGCATCGTGGTGGCTCATAAATATTTGTTGGATAAAGGAAATAGCTGAGCTGGTTATAACATAACAGGTTGGGAAGGAAACTGACCGCACTTGCTGTGAGCTCACACGAGCTCAGGATAATGAGAACAACCCTGAGGATGGCAGGCTAAGCAGGACTCAGCTGCATCTTGAGGAAGGTTTTGAAGTTTGACCAATGGATCATGATTGTTGACAAAAAAGCCTCAAAGTGGGCGAGAGGAGAAAGAATTTCACACAAAGGAAATAAAGTGTTTGCAGACAGGAAAGGGATGTTGAGATCTAACCTAGCACAGTGTTTTAAAAAAAAGGTATTCTACCCACTAGGGTCTTGTCCTCAAATGATATTATGAGGAAGCACATGCAAATCTGATTGGAATGGAGAAGGAAAGCCCTTGGACCCATCTGCCACCCTGCCTCCCCCCCATGCTAGCCCCCATGGTCCTCTTTGGAATCTCCAGGGCTCCATCGAGCATCATTTGAAGGCAGCTTCTGTTGCCCCAAGTGGACAAGGGATGAGTGGGGTACAAGGCCAGTGAGAAGCACTGGGGAAACAGAAGGAAAGACTTTCACCAGAAAGGGGCAGGTCTAGTTATAATGAAGTGATCTAAAGGAACCAGGCTAGGTTCTCACTGAAAGGATGACATGATAAATCTAGAACCTCCGAGAGAAGCATGCCAAAAATGATGGAAGGAAAAGAGAAGTTCAGGATACCATCTAAGAGACAGTTGCCGTGAGCCAGGCATGAACTGTGAGGGTCTGAACTGTAATTCACTATAATGTGAATGATCTATAATGTGATTTATCCAGGTAGCTTATTTAAAATGCAGATTCCTAAATCTCACTTCCAGAAATTCTGAATCAATAGGTTTGAGATGGGGCTCAGAAATCTGATTTTTTTCTATCCAAGTACAACTGGCACACAACAATACATTAGTTTCAGGTGTACAACCTGAATGTCAAATCACAATTGGTGATTTGACAAATTTATACATTATGCTATGCCTACCACAAGTGTGGCTACCATCTGTCACCATGCAGCATTACTACACTACCACTATCTACATTCCCTATGCTGTACTTTCATTCCCATGATTTATTCATTCTGTAACTGGAAGCCTGTATCTTCTACTCCCTTTCATCCATTTTGTCCCCTCCCCCCACCCCCGCCCCGTCCTCTGGCAATTATCAGTTTTTTCTCTGTATATATGGTTGTTTCTGCTTTTTGTTTGTTTGCTTATTCATTTGTTTTGTTTTTTAGATTCCAAGAATATAAGTGAGATCATATGGTATTTGTCTTCCTCTGTCTGACTTATTTCACTTTGCATAATACCTTAAGGTCCATCTATGTTGCTGTTTTAAATGGCAAGATCTCATTCTTTAATGGCTGAGTTAATATTCCATTATATCTATGTATCTATCTTTTTTATCCATTCATCCATCAGTGTACATTTAGGATGCTTATATAGCTTGGTTATAAATAATGTTGCAATAAACACAGGGGTACATATATCTTTTTCAATTAGTGTTTTTGTATTCTTTGGGTAAATACCCAGTAGTGGAATTATTGGATCATGTGGTATTTCTATTTTTAATTTTTTGAGAAACTTCCATACTGTTTTCTGTAGTGGCTGCACCAATTTATACTTACAAAAAAGTGTATGGAAATTTTTTCCCTCCACATTCTTGCCAATATTTATTGGGAATCTGAATTTTAACAAGCATCTTTGATAATCCTGATACAGGATCAAAGTTAGAGAAATATTGTTATAACTGAATATTTCTCATTTCTACTTCCCTCCTCTTTGTCATTTCATATTTAAAATAAGGAGGAAGGAACTACTTCAGTCAGCACCATATTAAATGTTTATTTATTTTTGAGAGAGAAAGACAGGGGGGCGATGCATGGGGGAGAGGCAGAGAGAGGGAGACAGAATCTGAAGCAGGCTCAGGCTCTGACTTGTTAGCACACAGCCTTATGCGGGGCTTGAACCCACCAACTGTGAGATCATGAACTGAGTCGAAGTTGGACACTTAACTGACTGAGCCACCCAGGTGCCCCAGTCAACACGATATTAAATTGAAGGCACTAGTGAGTAAACAAATGAAACAATGATTTGAATGTTAGTTGTAAAATTTGAGCCCATTTTGTGGGGAGTGTGTTGGCAGAAATAACCCCAGCTGCCAAGGTGCCCAGATCAGGTAGGGTCATGCTCAGATGTTATGCTTTGTCTATTGGGCATAGGTCACCAGATGGTGAATCCACTCATAGTTTCCCTCTAAAATCTAGATTTTGAAAGACTTGGCATATACTTCAATCATCCTCTGTTATAAATTTGTCACAAATTCATTTAAACATTTCTTTTTTTTTCTTAGTTTATTGTCAAGTAGGTTTCCATATAACACCCAGTGCTCATCCCCACAAATGCCCTCCTCCATGCCCATCTCCTCCCTCCCCCTCACCCCACCCCATCGGTCCTCAGTTTGTTCTCAGCATTCAAGAGTCTCTCATGGTTTGCCTCCCTCCCTCTCCCCAACTATTTTTCCCCTTCTTCTCCCACATCATCCTCCATTAACTTCCTCCTAATCCATCTATATGTGCAAACATATGGTATCTGTCCTTCTCTGCCTGACTTATTTCGCTCAGCATAACACCCTCTAGTTCCATCCATGTTGCTACACATGGCCAGATTTCATTGTTTCTCATTGTCATGTAGTATTCCATGGTATAGATAAATCACATCTTCTTGATCCATTCATCAGTTGATGGACACTTAGGTTCTTTCCAAGATTTGACTATTGTGGAGAGTGCTGCTATGAACATTGGGGTACATGTGCCCCTATGCATCAGCATTTCTGTATCCCTTGGGTAAATTCCTAGCAGTATTACTGCTGGGTCATAGGGGTGTTCTACTGTTAAATTTTGAGGAACCTCCATACTGTTTTCCAGAGGGGCTGCACCAGTTTACATTCCCACCAACAGTGTAGGAGGGTGCCCGTTTCTCCACATCCTCGCCAGCATCTAGAGTTCTCTGATTTGCTCATTTTTGCCACTCAGACCGGCATGAGGTGGTATCTCAGTGTGGTTTTGATTTGTATTTCTTGACTTTCTTTTTCGGTAGTTCATTGACATCATTTCAACTTGTATGTAAATGGACATTAAGTAATCAAGCACACGTGATGCACCAGCCACTTTCTCATGTCACTCAACTGGAGCTGAGATTTTTTCCTGAAGAGACATTTTATGCCCAACTGGCTATTCTGATAGCAAGTAGTGAACCCTGACAGTTGTCTTCTTTGGTATTTATTTAACATGGGAAAGGAAAAAGGAAAGAGAGAAAATGACTTATTGAGCACTTACTATGTACTAGTCCTTTTAAATACATTATCTCATTGAGTGATTAGATTATTTTTATTTTAGAGATGTGGAAACTGAGCCTCAGAAAGGACAAACACAAGTTTAGAGAACGGAAGTGAGTTGTTTAAGGTTCTTTACAGCAAGACAACAGAGGAAATTAAATAGGAAAGGAAATAGAGAAGACTCAATGACCATGGGGAATGTTCCTGGCAATTGAGAATAATGTGTGCTCTCTGCTGGAGGGTTTAGGCTAGTGTGGAAGCTTCTCTGTGACAGTTCAACATCCCCTTATTGAAAGTCCAGGGACTGGGCTCCATGAGACACTCAGATGAGAACGTCTCAGGCTGCCCCTGTCTTTCCCATTGTCTCCCCAGCATTCGTGCAGACTGTAGTGGCTGGGTTAGCCTTACCTTTCCAAAATCTATCTAGTTCAGACCTTCACTTTACAGATTGAGTGGACATCAGGACAAAGGGAGTGGTGATTTGCCTAAAGTGATACAGAAGACTAACATAGTTGAGAGTAGAGATCAGACTTCCAGTCCCTGAACACCTGTGCTGTTACCCACCTCTAGGCCAAAACTAAGACAATGTAGGCTTCCATTTGTTTCTTTCAGAGACTAGCCATGGAAAGAGTCCCTCAACTAGGAGGACTCCGGTTAGAGAGAGACATTAAAATAATGCTTCTCCATCAGGTTCTAGGGAACCCTGATGCTCCCTCAGATTTTCACACTGTATTCCAAGAAGGGTTCTGCGGCAAGCAAAGTTTGGGAAAGGCAAGTTACAGCACCTTTTCTGAAAGACCTCTCAGGGCCCTTAATCTACTGGTGTAGCATCTTCCTTTTCTGCGAATCTAAACCTTCTGCAAGGTAATAATAAGTTTGGAAAGATGATGCTATGCTTGTTTCCTCTACCGAAAAAAAAAAAAGAAAGAGAAAGAAAAAAAAAGCAATTTCTGATTAAATTGTGCAAACTTCACTTGATGCAGAGAGGAGATTCATACCTATGTGCCCAGACCACATGTGGCACGTGATTAAAACCTGGCACCTGCAGATTAGCAGACAGCGGGGGATTGGTAGTCATTTCTTGTACATAGTACTTTGCTGCCTTCTTTCAGATAAGTTAGAGAAGTGAATTACAGGGCCAAAATTCTGAAACTTGGTATTTGGAACATATGTAGCTTTATACTGGCTTTAGGATCTTTAGTTATAATCACACAGAATAAAAATAAAATTAAAAAATACATATTTTATGTATTTATGTATGGAGCATTCAGAAGAAACCCAGGAATATTATCCCTCCCAGGTTGTGCTATTCATGCTATACCGTGTATAGCTTCCAAGGATATTAATCATTGTAATATATAACTTTAATAATATGTGGTGAGGCAAAGCATACACTGTTGTAAAATATTTATTCAAAAACATTTATTCCATGCTGACTATGTGCCAGGTGCTAGGGATGCAGTGGTGCAAAATCCCTGTCCTCATGGGGTTTATATTCTAAAGGCAAGGCATATAACAAAGTAGGCAATAAGTGAATCATAAGTTTTAAGGAGAAAAATAAAGCAAAGATGGGAGCTAGGCAATGTGGAAGGGAAGATCTCATGAGATGGGGCATTTGAGTAAAATATCGGAAGTAGGGTGGCTTGTGTATCTTTGGGGTAGAGCACTGCAGGCTGAGGGAGTAGCAGATGCAAAGGTCCTGGGGTGAGTGTGCCTGGTGTGCAGGAGGAGAGCAGAGGTTGGTGCTGGCTGGGGTTGGGGGCACGTGGTGGGTACGGTGCTGGAGAAGAGATGAGTCAGAAAGTGAATGTTTTCACAAGTGGGTGAACAATGGTGAACTGCCCCTGAACTCCACTTCTGAAAACAGTGCTGGTCAAGAAATCCTCCCCACCCCCTTTTGTGTTCTGGGAAATGGCTTATTGCAAAGAACCATCCTTCTGCATATGACTTAGATATGGTTCACGGATGACCCCCTTGTCTACCCAGGACAAGGCCAGACACAGATCCTTCCATTCCCATTCTTGGTATCATAAGAAGTGATCAGCTACTATATCTCCAAACCTCGCTAGACACAGGGGTAAACAGTACTTATCCCTGGCTGACTAAAACTCCCCTTTTGAAAGAAGCATCCAGTTGGAAAGTCACTTTCCCTGTAACATGTCTGCTCCTCCCTATACAAGTCTAATGCGAAATTATGCTGCCAAAGTGCTCTGATTTTTGAATCTGGGGTGCTCTCCTGATAGCAACTGGGATCATAAAATCAATTTCCTTCCTTGTTCTGTTTTTGTCTTTGACAGGGTATTAGATATATTATAAACTCATTTGAGGTGTACTTTCCCCCTCTCAAAATATGTTTGCCAACAAGCCCTCTCTAAATTTAAAACTAACTCTCCTGGGTTGAAATCCCCTTCATGTAAGCTTCAAGAGTAGACACAGCCATGATTCAAATTTAATTGTGAAATTCTAAAGTCATACTCTGAGAATTAAATTGAGAGTCAGAGGAAATAGTTCATCAGTAGAATCCTTTGGGCAATGTTCACTCTAAGAAAGTGAGTTTCTCCTTTGCTTTGCCAGCCAGTGTCATTGATCCAATAAATAACCAATTAACCTTAATTAGTTTATTTTCTCTTACTGGGATACTTATTATTTAGGGTATTCTACTATTCTGGTCTTCATCTTAAGTAGACTAATTATAAAATTTAAAAAAATGCTTTTTCAATGCCAATACAGTTTTGCTAATACATTTTTTTACCAATAAAAAAAGCAAAACTCCTTACCTACTTTGTTCCTAAAATTTGTCTTTAATTTCTGGCAGCTGAAATTATTTTGTTTAAATGAAATTTTTGAAATAGTCAATTGTACTTGACATGCTAAGGAGACTATTAATCATTCTTTAGTATGAATTAATCACTGTAGACTACTTTGTTTTTATTTAGAGAAATCATCTTAATTGAAGAAAGGGGACTTGGGTTTTTTTTTTTAATGTTGACTTATTTATTTTTGAGAGGGGGAGGGGCAGAGAGAAAGAGGGAGAGACAGAGAATCCCAAGCAGACTCCATGCTGTCAGTGCTGTTGGTGCAGAGCCTGATGCAAGGCTCAAACCCATGAACTGTGAGATCATGACCTGAGCTGAAATCGAGTCAGAGGCTTAATGAACTGAGCCACCCAGGTGCTCCAAGAAAGGAAAATTTGAAACAGAGTCAAGGGTAGAAGGGAGAGTAGGATGATTTATGGGAATGCAGGTTCAGGTGGGAACGCTGTTGCATTGCTGAGATGTCAGATAGCTAGAGAACAGCACAAAGCCATGGGTCCAAAGGAGGAAATGAGCTAGACACAAAAGACAGATAAGATTTATTCATTTAATGTTCCTGCCTCAATTCCTAGAGCTTGCACATGTTTGTGAAATACCTAGAGTACTAAAAACACATCTAATAAAGGCCTTTCTTTTAAAGACGGATTTTTAATAACTGAAGATGTACACATTGAGAATTCTCTATGTCAGTATAACTGATGGGCTGAGGTGTGATCAGGATGGAGATCAGCAGGGAGTGCTGACCCAGGTGATGCTATAAAAAGAGGCTCCTCACCAGACCAGGTGATTGGCCAAGCTCCAGTGGAGATTGCTCTCTACCATCAGTGGGCCCCAGGCCAGGAATGCACATGGAGGCTCACATACCACATGCTAAAATATCTAGAAGCTGTCAATTAGTCTGGTAAACTGCTAAATAAATATGTTATGTAGCATATTTCCTATCTTAACAAACATACCTTCATAACCACCTGGAAGATTAGGTTCAAATGTAGGATTCTGTAATGCAAGAAGAACTGAACTGATCTTCAGCCTGCAGTCAGACTCCCCTCTCTTTCCACCCCTGCACCATGGGACTTGTGTGTATGTGTGTGGACCTTTCCCCACCTCCTTACTATATGTCCAGATTCTGTCCACATTCCATGTCAACAGCCCCCATGCTGCTGCAACTGGCCACTCCTTAGGCCTCTAAACATGTATGCTAGTGACATAGTCTGATCTAGAAAGAAAGGTGGGGAAGAGGCCTATGCAGGGCAGAAATGTAGTGTGGGATCACATGAGTAGAGAACTTTAGGGTTCTGGGTACTTGGATCATCACCTACAAGGGAGGGCTTGGGCTCCAGGTAGACAAAATCCCTTGGTATCTCGAATTCCTCATTATGGGAGGTGGGGATGTGGTGGAAATGTGGCTGTAGGAGAGAGATCCTCTAAAGCATGTGGCCCTTTGGGGAACTTCTAAAGACCTCCTGGCCAGGGTCCAAGGGCAGTGCTGTTGGTAGGCATAGCCCACTAGTCATCGTCTTCTTCTGTCATGTGGTGTGTTTACTTCATGCCTAGTAACTGTTCAATAAATAGACTCCATTCCATAATGTGGATTGAGTTCTCAAGGAACCCTGATTATTGACTGTATAAAATCTTGAGTTAAAAGAGTTCCTTCAAGTTGTAGGGAGGCTCGGCGGCTGAACAATTGTAGGGCTTGGAGCACACAGCCTCGGTAGCTACTCTTCTGGAGAGTGCTGCCCAGTCTACTCAGCTGGAGAGGCACACCTTCCCATAAGCTCTCCACTTCTCTACTCCTAACCTCTTGACTCTTGCATTTTGAAGGCCTTGCCCACAGCTAGAGATACCTGCAAGGTCTTTCTGTTTTACTCAGGAAACACCATGTGTGAAAAGAATGTCTACTTGAAGACTTGAGGTTTCAACAATGATTTGTATTGTTTGTTGGTTGGTTGGTTTTAAGGGATACGAAAAATAATTCTTTGTTGCAGATTCAGACCAACAAGATAATATTCTATGTAATGAAATAAAGCTTCTTGCAATAAGGGCTTCCTAAAGCTTTCATTTTGACAGCGAAATAGACAATTCTGAAGTGCTCCATGAGTTTAATTTGCTAAATGTAATTAGCTATGATTTTTTAAATAGAAGATTATTTGAAGAACTGAATGGAATAACAGTGTTTATCTTCAGCATAATAATCTGAGTAATTGACTACTCTCGAACTTCGATGTAGATAGAAGGAGCTGCCATCTGTTTCCTTAGGAAGACTATTTTTGAGAGGAAGAATTGTAAAGGGTAAATCCTTCTAGAGCTTGGTGCCCTTCTATATCCACAGCAGTGCTTATATTCCATATGTAAATATTATTTTTTAATGTTTATTTATTTTTGAGAGAGAGAGAGAGAGATAACACTAGCAGGGAAAGGCAGAGAGAGGCAGAGACATGGAATCCAAAGCAGGCTGCACGTTCTGAACTGTCAGCACAGAACCTGACATGGGGCTCAAACCCACAAACCATGAGATCATGACCTGAGCAGAAGTCGGACGCTTAACCCACTGAGCCACCCAGGCGCCCCCATGTGTAAATATTAACACACACATCTAAGCCCAGACTTGAAATTTTCTGTCATGAACAAGAGTGGGCAGGCATCACTTCTCTTTGGATAGGTTTTAATTTCCAAGTAGGAGGGATTTCTGCTTTCTCGCAGATGTGCTGGGGAGGAGTTTTATGAAAGTAAAACTGACATTAACTAATAAGTGGAGTTGTTTAGGGCTGTCCACGTTCCTGAACTGCCCTCACCAGAGTTGCCTAAACACAGTTCTAGCCAAACCCCTGGTGTAGACTAAGTCCATGCAGGTCCAGCGGTAGTTTCCTGTCTTAGCTGGGACAGCCCCCGAAGATCTCATAGTGATGCACATTGTGTCCCTCCTACTCAGGGTAACTATTTTTAGAGTGTGAAGAACAAAGACCATGATGTGCCACACACGGAAGCTATGTACTCATCATCCTGGGATGGTGTGGGATGGTGTCATCCTTTGACACATTCATACCACCTATGAGTGTTTTAGGGAAGCACTGGAAGATGTCTGAGGCTACACTTGTCTTTCACTTACAGGGACTGTGTAATCCAACATATACTGCTCTCCTCTTCCCCATTATTCTTGGCCATAACAAACAAGATTTTTCAGAGCACAAAGAAACTGTGCCCTGTAAGCTTAACAGTCTTTTAGTCTCATACAGGGCATAACACAAGCATGACAAACTAAGAAGTTCAACATTTCTGCTTCTGCACATCTAAAGACATACAAATCAGCTGCCTTGGTACTGTTTTCTGAATCTCGACTTCTGCCCTAAAGCACACACCCCTGGAAGCACAAACCCATCTGGTCCATAGTGTCCTTCTCTCCCCTTCTGCTGCTGTTGGAGCAAAGTTGCTCCCAAACTTGAGCTCTGTAGACCCTGTAACCATTGTGGCACTTCACTGTCCCTCCCTGATCCCCATCCCTACCTTGTGAGTTACCATCACTAAGGAGACCTGGGCATGTCCCAGTGGGTCCAGGTACCCTTCTGTCATATCCTAATTGGAACCTGCCCAGCCTATGGAATTGGGTGTTTTGGTAGGTTCTTAATCAGTGACCAGTGGCCTTGCTTAAATACATATTATTCCTCCATCTTTATCTTGTTCTCAATTCAAATCTTTTTTTTTTTTTTTGAGATAGATTTTGAAGATACTTTTGAAAGATACTCTTTCTGAAGATTTGAATACTGATCCGAATTTAAGGACAGTGGCTCAGGACCTGCTATACATGGACAGGTCTCCTCCAAAGACCTATGGGTCTGGCCTTGACTTTCAAAGACTGCCTGGATTCCCAAATGTCATGTCTGGCTAGATGTGCTAGGAATAGACACCAGGAATTAGGTCCTTGGGGGTAAAATCGCCCCTAGGTAAGAATCACTGTTCATAGAAAGTGGCTAACCTGGGCTTTGAATCCAAATATGTCTGTCTTCAACGCCAACTCTTTTTTTAGCTAGAAAATAAATTAACGCATAAACATCAGCACTCATGTGAAGAGACTGCCTTGCATGACAGTAGAAAGACTCAATGTATTCTGGTTGTTACAGCAATTAAAGTCATTTCAAAGTAAAGGAGCATATCATAATAATAGCTAACATTTATTGAGTGCTTACTATGTTCCAAGCACTTTATATACATTGGTTCATTTAATCATCTCCACAACTCTGTGAGGAATGATATGCCTGCAGACTCAGCATATAATAAAATAGATTCAGAAAAGGAAATTTTGCCATTGCAGCAGCATGAGAGCATTCTGCAACGGCTAATAATTTTTGAAAGCTCAAGTCTGGAGTCCTTGTGAGATATTAGATTTTAGTGACATCTATGATTCCAATTATCCTCAACTATGGAATGTACCTGGTCAGGCCTGAGCTGTCAAAAAAGGATTGTTTTGAACAATTTTTGTGGCGCCAACCAATTAGTTGATAGGATCACACATCCTTTTTGGTATCAGGCACTTTCTTGGTGTGGAACTGCATGTCACCCCCTCCCAGGGGAGTGTCTGGGGCTTGCTGGGAAAATGGAATCAGTTAAAAATTGGCTTCTTGCATTTCTTAGACTCTTGGTTCCTTAACATTGTCTCTCCAAAAAAGCCATGGGTTTTGAAAGCATTTTCTAGATCAAAGTCATAGTCTCAGATGAAAAAATGTGATTGCAAATGCATTAGTTTGAGTTAAGCCAATGACTTAATAGTAATCATTTCAGGGAGAGCAAGTAAAGTTCACTGCCAGCAGAAGAAAGCTCAGGCATCAGCCCGTGCTCCAAATAAATGAAGGCTGGCTCAGAAGTTCATCTAATAAATTGATAATATACCAAACCATATTATAGTTCCCACAGATAAGAATTCTGACTTGCAGATCAATTACTCAGGTGGAAAATCTTTATTGAGTGTACTGTTGAGGTTTGGATTATGGAATAAAATGGTTTGAATAAGGGATGAAGATAAAGAAGCTCCTGAGAGAATGGAGCAGGTATGCTAGTTCTAAGAAGACCCAGGACTGGGGAAAAGAGAGAGGGGGAGCAAGAAGGGGTATCAGTGAGAAGAAGAAGCCCAAACCGACCAGGGCTCAGTGTGGGTTATGCTACCAGATGCATGCGGGAGGTCTCCTGAGGCTTCACATGCACACAAGACTCCCAGCACCCTTCCTCAAGACAGACTAGGTTAGTTGGACATATGGAGACTTGTAGGCTGCACAAGAGTGTGGGGGGTGAGATTCGGGAAAGCTCGAAGTGTCAGTGAGGAGGGCTTCTGGGAAGTGTGAGAGCTTGAGCAGCGTTCAGAGCTCTGCACAAGCTGCTCCTTTGGCCACCAGCAGTCTGGCGTTAGGAACACGGGATCTGCGTAGTGGCACGGGCCCCATGCTCAGAAGGGCCCGCACTTGGTTTACCGCTCTGCTATCACTCTGTTAACCTTCTCAATAATTTTTAAACAACGGTTCCCATATTTTCATTTTGCACTTGGACCCACTAACAATATAGCTTGTGCTATCTCGAAGTGCCTCGCTGATGTGCTGTCTCTGCGTTGCTCCAGGACCCAGGGAGGATGGGGCTGTTTGGGAGCAGGCTCAGCAGTAACCCCAGGGTCGTGCACCAGACACTGTGCTGTAGGTTCTTAGAGGAAGCAGTGAAGTGTCCTATTGCCTTAATTCTAAGATAACATCAGATATGGCACTCCATTGGCTTAATGGCAGCTTCTTTTTTTCCAAAAAAACCCCTAAACACATTGGTTGTACATATAAAATATCCAACCTACACTAATTTAAGAAACATTAAATTGTGAATCCAGAAGAAAAGAGCATCTTAGAATAGTAGAAATAATAATTCATGGCGAGTTTTCGTCACCCCTCCAAGTGAATTCTGGATAGCAAGAGGAAGCGTTCACCTGGCTCCGGGTGGTGTCTCTTTAGAGAGTTTTCTGGGCTGTTTAAATCCAACTGAAATTTGGTATATTTTGTGAAAGAGCAATGGAGGTGCTCTTTTAAGTGTTATTAGTTGAAAAATGAAAACAAAGGGACACTCAGGCTCTGAGGTCTAACTTTGAGGATGTTGAAAATTACCAGGAAGCCCTTGAGCTCCTCTTTGTCATGGGTTTATTAAGAAGATCTAATGATTTTCATACCTGGAATGTTTCTTTTTAATTTTTTAAAAAATGTTTTATTTATTTCTGAGAGAAAGAAAGAGAGACAGCATGAGCAAGGGAGGGTCAGAGAGAAAGGGAGTCACAGAATCTGAAACAGGCTCCAGGCTCTGAGCTGTCAGCACAGAGCCTGACGCGGGGCTCGAACTCATGAACTGTGAGATCATGGCCTGAGCCGAAGTTGGATGCTTAACAGACTGAGACACCCAGGGACCCTAGGAATGTTTTTTTAAGTTTATTTATTTATCTTGGGAAAGAGAGAGAGAGAGAGCGCACACATGAGTCGGGAAGGGGCAGAGAGAGCAGAGAGAGAATCCCAAGCAGCCAATCAAGCTGCATGCTGTCAGACAGAGCCTGACACGGGGCTAGATCTCTCGAATCCCAAGGTCATGAACTGAGCGGAAATCAAGAGTCTAATGTTCACCCAACTGACCCACCCAGGCGCCCCTACCTGGAACGTTCTAATTCATAGAAATGCAGACAGATGCATAACCAAGATTTTGTCCATGAGTGGAACATCGAGTCCTTTTCCCAGATACAAGCCTTCCCTACATCAGATCATTTTCTTAAGGGTTTTGGTCGACATCCTCCCACAAGGTGAAGCTTCTTTAGCTGTTCAGAATTTGTGGTCTGTTATATCTCTCTTCCCTTGAGAGCCCCCGAGTAAGGAGCTAGCTGCCGGCAATAGACACTGACTCACAGGTTCACTTATGACAAGCTCAAGCACCACCTTCCTCCCAAATGCCTGTTACCAACTCTGACTTGAAAAGATTCACCCACTGTTTCCTCCCACAGCTTGAGGACAAAACACAGTGCGTTAACTCTGAAAAGGGCCTCAGCATTTGGTCTCTACCCTCCATCGCCAAGAATGTGCCAAACCAATGTCGTAGGTTTGACTAACAGTTGTATTTACCTGTCTGACAAAACTTTGTAAAATTCCTGTTGTGTGTATGGAGCTGAACAAGGTGAGGGGGGTAAGGAGAATTCGAAGACAAATGAAACCGAGCCTCTGACCTGGATGGGAAGAGAAGGCTCTTAATCTAGCAGAACAGAAAAGATCTGTGCCTAAAATCTGTCACCACTGAGGCCAGTTGCCCCGTTCCTCCTTCCTGTAGTTTTCCCACTTCACATCATTACACAGAGTGCTGTCACTTCACACCCATGTCATCCACCTTAAAGACCTTCCTACTGGACAGGAACTGGCTCTAATACTCTTAATAAATGGTCTGAGCCGAAGGGTGACTCACAAATACTTAACAAGGGTGACGACACTGATGACCCAGCTCCTATTTGGTTGCAGTCAAAAAGATCCTGGTTTCTTTTGGGTCCACCTAAGAAGACACCCACTCTAACTCTGACAGTGATCACATCAACAAAACTACTGCTACTTCTACAACTCTGGGTATCTCTGTGGGGCTCACGCTCTCCTTCGTTTTATATGCGTTGCTTCTTAACCATTATGACATCACTGCAAGATATTTATCATTATCCTACTTCTCTTGAAGAAGAAAAGAAAGGCCAGGAGCTGGAGTTCAGGCACAGCTTACCCTCCCGGCACCCCACTGCAGTCCTTCCTTCAGGGAGAACTCTGGTCGGGTGCAGCCCTTCTTCCTAGTGAGGGGAACCCAGGATGAAAGCTCAGTCCTGTGGGAGCACTGAGGAAAGAAGCAGGGCGGCATTGCTCGGAATGGAAATTGCAAATGCTAGGGTAGAACCTACTGTCTCCTGCACATGTTTTTCTCTTAGGGAAGCATTAGCATTCTGGAACAGCTACTATACACTCGCTTGCTTGTTAAAAAAAAAAAAAAAAAGCACTGTAACTTTTTTATTGAAAAAGTCTAATGACACGAAGGGAGGAAAAGGAAGAAGTTTTCTTCTGCAGAAAGAGGAAAGAGAGAAGGAGTCTTAGGAAAGCATTTCTAGAAAATTCATTTAGTTGCCTGAACTACTTTAAATAGCTCCTTAGCTCTTTCCAGCTGATGGGAACTTCTGGGTTCTGAACATCTCAAAGAGAATATTTTAGAGAAGCCCAGTACTCCAGGCCATACCAGCACATGGGAACTTGACATCTCTGTTACCAAGGTCCTTGTGCAAGCCCAGGTGAGAAGAGACCTTTGAGGAAGATAATGGGACACTCCATCCATTCACTTCTCCAAGTGTTTAAAGTTCCACTGAGGCCACTGGGATATACTTGAGGCAGCTAATTTCAATTTAGTTAAGACAGATCAAGTTTGGTTAAAATAAGTTTTTTTTTTAATGCCTCCTTTGTGTCAGGCATGTAGGATGCAAAAAGATTTAGTCTAATGTGATCTCATTGATTTAACTGCCTACAGCCCAACATTTGCTGCCACACTGCAGCCTGAAGCCCTTTGCCATTACTAAGCATCTAGTCCAATAAACCTCCTCTCTCACTATCTTAGACCCAAGGTACCCCTGTCCCCCAAAGGGCCATCTTTTCCATTAAAACAGTGTTTCTGAAACATATAAAACAGCATGAGAAAATGAAGAATGGAAATAGTATCAGAGTGTGGCATAAGTTAAAAGTAAGCACCATCCTGTGAAAGTTACGTTTAGTTCTATGTGCATGTATATACTGGGATGTGACGTAAAATAGATTTCTCACTGTGGGTCATGGTTTGAAAAGTTGGAGAAACACTGCCTTAAGGAGTCCTCCAGCCTCTATTTCCCCAGCTCTTCTCTTCTTTAAGCCAGACCTCTTCCTTCTGGAGGTCACTGTGGCCTTGTGGGTGCTTCCAAGACTCAACATTTCAAACACTCCTTCCTTCCAGGAGCCAATCAACAAACGACTAGACCTTTGGCTCCTGTGCCCCATGCTCACTACCTATGCCAACTCATCCCTCACCCTGCCCCCCACCACACACACTGGTCTGTGGCCCGAGGCTCCAGCCTGGCCAGAACACTGGATGCTCTGGTCATCCATGTAGGGGTGAATCAAGAATCTACCATATATACGGGTTCCTTTCATATCTGCAGTAAAACTATTGTCAACCTAATAGCTATTACTTTACAATGTCCTCCACTAGTTAAGTAATGCTTTAAAAAAAAAAAAAGGCAGGGGCACCAGGGAGGCTCAGTTGGTTAAGCATCTGACTCTCGATTTCAGGTTAGGTCATGATCTCACAGTTTGTGACAGTGAACCCCACATCGGGCTCTGAGCTGACAGCACAGAGCCTGCTTGGGATTCTCTCTGTCTCTCCCGCTCTCTCTGCCCCTCCCCCCTCTCAAAATAAATAAACATTAAAAAAAAAAAAGAGCAAAGTCTTGCCTGAGGGGGGTGGAACCTGACCCTTGCGAAGGGTCCAAAGCACAGACTGGACATTTCCCAGGATTTCTCCAGAAGGCTCCTCACCCTGGCTTCCCTGCCCTGTCTCAGCATGCATGCTTCTTTGAACATCTCAGTGTGTAACTGCAGGATTTGATCCTAGCCACAAGCTTTGGCTCCCCACCTGGTGTTCAGTAATTAGAACTCATATTTGTTGAAGGCTTACTGTGAACCAGATGCTATACAAAGCACACCATCACCACTATGCCACATACGCTCACAGCCTGATCATGGCCAGGCAACATTTCACCCCCATTTTCCAGACAAAGAAACAAACTATTCTGTGGCTGGCCCAAATTCAGTGGGATTTGAACCTGGCCAGCTGGCTTCCACACCTGCAAGCTTGACACTACAACAAGCAGGTTTGGGATAGCCTCAGGGATAGTTGGCAAGGCTGCCACACATGGCTGTGCAAATTATGTACTACACAACTCGAGGGGATGTCATTCCCATTGTAGTCTATGGAGTTGCTCAGTGTGCAACCTGCACATCTGTGTGCAGCAGCTCAAAGAGTTTAATTGGGCTTCTATAATTCTTTGATTTTCATCAATTAACTACTGACTGGGACTTAAGTTGTTTGAAGAGGAAGGGGCTGTGGAACGGGGAGGTATTTCATTGCTTCTATTTCTCTTTCAGAAAAAATTCCTCTTCCCTGCTCTAGATTAAAGTCTTAGGAAATGTGGGCAATGAGGAGAGCCCCTCTTTGCTCCCTCTGCACAGCAGCATGGAGGCTGAGAGGCAGGCGGAGGAGGAGAATGGGCCCTGGGAGATGCTAAACAGAGCAGGCAATCAATCAATCATCTCAGAAGCTCTCTCGAGTTTCTTCTGACTTTATTTTGGGCATTAATTGGAAATGTCTGCCCCTTCACAGAGTCTGTTTTCTCACTAGAAAGGAAAGAAGGTTCCAGCTGAGCCTGGGGATGCTGAGAAGGGATGTGATAACCTTTTTTTTTTTCTTTTTTAAATTTATTTCTAGGAGAGAGAGAGACAGCGTGAGCAGGGGAGGGTCAGAAAGAGAGAGGGAGACACAGACTCTGAAATAGGCTCCAGGCTCTGAGCTGTCAGTCAGCACAGAGCCCAACGCGGGGCTCGAACCCACGAACCGTGAGATCATGGCCTAAGCGAAAGTCGGACGCTTAACCGACTAAGCCACCCAGGTGCCCCTGGATGTGATAACTTTTTAAACGATTGGCATTCTCCACTGCTTCTTCCTCCAAAGACTCACACTGGGATGCTTGTATATGTGACCTGTCCGTGGCAAGGAGAGCCCTTTCATCCTGGGCTCCCTTCTCTGGAGACCATCAAGCAAGGTTGGAGAGGATTTTATAAAGGTCTCCAACATCTGGCTTATTTTTATTATTTTTATATTTTTTAGCTTTATTGAGCTATAATTATATATATTTGGCCAGTACAAAATGGGAATACAAGCTCTTCTGAGAGCTGCTCCTGGAAAAGTGTGGGAGAGCAGGGGCCGGGTTCTGCCTTGATCCCATAGCATCGGCTCAACAGTCTTGCTGGGATTATAATTAATTGCTCAGAAAAGCTTTATTGTTACTGGAAATCAGATGAGGCTAAAAAAGACCCGACTAAAGAAAAATTACTTTAAAATTGGTTCTTTTATAGAGAAATCGTGGATCTGAGCCCTGTGGTTACACACACTGTATCCTAACTTGGGCTCCATTATGCAGCCTTGGGCAATTTACTTCTCCAAATCTCAGTTTATTTGCAAAATAGGAAAATAGGGATAATAACACATTAATGACAGTAGCTGCATCATGGGATTATGATGGAGATTTAAAAAGATAATGCATGTAAAACATCAACACAAAGTGCAGGGGATACTTCTAAGCAAGCCTCCGGTCCATGGGTGACAGAGTGAAATGCCATGCTCCTCGCTGAGCTCAGAGGAACTCTGGGGGGTTGGAGATGTGATCAGCTGATCTCATGGGGACTTGTTTCTTACTGTGCCTCTTGTATCTTAGTTATTAAGGGATGTCCAAGGGTATTTGTGACCATCTGATTTTCAGCTTATATACTGTCTTTAGAACCTATGCTACCCCCTGTAAGGTCTGATTGCACTGTAAGTGCTCAATACATAGGCGTTTCCATTATTAAAGCCTGCCCACTTAAGAAGTGGATTTGTGATCCAAGGATTTGTGAAAAGTGAAGGTGATATCTGAAATAGAAGTAGCTGTCTGTTAGACCAAAGGGGCTATGGCTACTATATTTCTTTAGTTCATAAAGCAAAGTATGAAAGTTTTACTTTTCTTCATAGATACTTATTTGTGTTCCTCCATTCCCCTCCACTCCCCCCCCTCTTCCCATTCTCCCAGCCTCCTACCCCCCAAATAATCACTTTGTAAATTTGATTATTTAAAATCTGGTTACTTTGGACCCATTTCTCTGACTGTTCAGTTGATAATTTAGTCTGCGCTAAACTGAAGTTTACCTTGTGCTATGTTAAAAGGACTTTCTGTTACTAAGAGTCATGGAAAGAAACATTGTTGCCAAGGGCATGGACAATTTAGTGTTGGCCTTTAGAAAATGGATAATGTTAATTACAGATCAATGTTCCTAAGGTTTAAAGTAGAAGAGAGATGGTTATCAATGAATTTCCTCTGAGAGTAAAACTTTCCCTATAATTATCATGTTACAGATGACAAAATATTAGTCTAAGGCAGTGATTCTCAACCCTGGCTCCATGTTAGAATTACCTGGCGAGCTTTCAGAGAATACCAATGCCAGAACCTGACTCCCAAATTTAATTAGTTTGGGGTGGGGATCAGATAGTGGTATTTAAAGCTTCCCTGCTGATTCCAATGTGCAAGCTAAACCTTCCAGCATTATCTATACTCATGGTTCTCAGTCCAATTTCTTCAAAGTACTAGAATCACCTGGATGGTTTGTTAAAACACAGACTGCGGATTCCCACCCCAAGGTTTTGATTCAGTAGATCTGAGATGGGGCAGAGAATGTATATTTTTAACAAGCTCCCAGATGATGATAATTGTAGCTCCAAACCATATTTTGAGGACCACTTGTATACACAGTTGCTTATGATCCACATTCAGGTGTCCTCTGTAGCCTTGTATTAGAGTTTTCCAGAGCAACAGAAACAACAGGATGTAAATCTGTGTGTGTGTGTGTGGGGGGGGGTGTTCCAAAACCCCCGGTTGACGCCTGAAGCCACAGACTGCACCCAACCACATATATACTATGTTTCTTCCTTTGAACAATGCAGGGGTAAGAGCAATGACACTCTGTGCAGTTGAAAATACGTATATAACTTTAAAATCACCGAAAGTTTAACTACTGACTGTTGACTGGATGTGATAACATAAACAGTCAATTAACACATATTTTGTATATATATTAAATATGGTATTAAAAAATTAATCTATTATTTGAAATTCAAGTATAATTAACTGTGTTATATGAGTTTCGAGTACACAATATAATGATTTAATATATACTATCTTCTTGCAATAAAATAGTGTAAAGGCAAGAAAATGTTAAGAAAATTATAATAAAGAGAAAATACATTTACAGTACTGTACCGTATTTATCAAACAAAACCCCACATACAAAAAAGCCGTGGACCTGCACATTTCAAAACTAAGTTGTTCAACGGTCAGCTGTATATACGCACCTGTGATAAAGTTTAATTTATAAATTAGGCATGGTAAGAGATTAACAATAATAACTAACATGAAACTAGAACAAATATAACAATATACGGTAATAAAAGTTATGTGAATGGTCCCCTCTCCTCAAACATCTCATTGTACTGTACTTGCCCTTCTTATGCTGATGATGTGAGATGATGAAATGCCTCGTGATGAGATGAAGCGAGGTGAATGACAGGCATAGTGACAGTGTCAGGCTACTACTGACTTTCTGACGATATACGTTAGAAGGAGGATCATCTGCTTCTGGACCTTGGTTGACTGCGGGTAACTAAAGCCGGGGAAAGTGGAATTGCATTGAGGTAGGAGGACTACTGGGTATATGAGGAAGTTTATTATAGGAATTGGCTCACATGGTTATAGAGGCTGAGAAGTCCCACAACCTGCCATCTATAGGCTATAGAACAAAAAAGCTGGTGGTGTGATTCAGAGCAGGGCTGGGGATGGAGAGGGCCGGCTGCTGGTGTAAGTCCCACAGTCTGAAGGTTTGAGAACCAGGAGTTCTGTTTCCAAAGGCAGGAGAAGATGAACATCCGAGCTCAAAAACAGAGGGATTTGTCTGTCCTTCCTCCGCCTTTTTGTTCTAGACAGGCCTTCTATGAATTACAGGATGATACCCACCCACCTTAGTGAGGGCAATCTCTTTACTCAGTCTGTTGAATCAAATGCTAATCTCCTCCAGAAATGCCCTCAGACACACCCAATTGCCAGCTATCTGGGCATCCCTTCGGCCAATGAAGGTGACACATAAAATTAACTATCACAAGCCTGATTTTTTCTTCTCACAGTTTCTCCACTCCCTTCCACCCACCTAGAACTTATGCTCCTTTAATAAATATGCTGCACTCCTTCTACTCTGTAGGTCGCTGAACAACTTTCCTTTCACCTGCAACAGCTTCCCCTGTCACAAAACACACTTCCCTGAGAAGAGGCAGTGATTCAATTTTCACTCATTGGCATTAGGTTTCCTCCAGTAGATGTAAATTAGGGAACTTGCACTGAATTTGTTAATGTTAATATATACACTTCCACAACATGTAGCTTTTCATTAAATGGGATTTTACCTCCTACACTACATAAATACAAAAATAAACTGTGGCTGTACTTTTTTTTTCAACACTTGGGATGTTTTAGTCTATCTTATATGACATCATTATAAGCCTTAAAAATACCCTAATTTGTAAGAAACAAATAAGGAAATGTAACTGTTATCTTATTAATAATGGAACCACAGATGTGACATTGAGTCAGTGTATATCAGTTTAAGTAAATATAAAATAGATTCTAGGTCTCTCCACCCTCCACCTACACACTCAGCCAGGAACTCATTTCTCTCGTGGTGACTTTGCCTCTGGGGAAAGGGCACAGTGCTGATCAGGAAAGAGATGAATGAAATGCCCTTTCTCCTGCAGTTTCTGTGCAAGTCTTCCTGGTCAGTTAGTGCCTTATTACCCTTCTTGGCTCCCATTGCTTCCATTAAATCTCTTCAGATGGGCCAAGTAAAAAAGAGAAAAGCAAATAAAACTCAAATGATGGAATAGGAGATACTGCCCAATTTAAACTTTGTTTTTTTTTCACACTGAGTTACTGATTTTAAAAGTAAGGGAAACTCTTATAAGGTCTGTCAGAATTGAGGTCTGAAGCAATTATTTTTGCATCTTATATCCCACTGTAGCTTGTTGAAGTGAATAATTTTGATGTGTTTTTCGTGAGCAAGGGACTGCTAGAAAAATATGATTAAAGCATTCTATCTATTCTCTCTCTCTCATCTGTCATACAGTATATATTCCTCCTGTTGCAATGAAACTGGCTTTAATTTTCCTGTCCCAGGATTTGTCCACCTAGAGAGAAACGATCTGAGGTGGAGAATTAATATTTGAAAGACTTTGTCCAGTCAAAATAGCTATAGCATATAGAAGTAATTAAGGTATCTGTCATTGTTCTCAGTGATATATATATGTGTGTGTGTATCATATATTATACATACATGACCTTATTTAAGCCTTAAAAACAACTTTGAGATAGTACATATTATTATTGTACATATTATTATTCCCATTTTACACATGAGAAAATTGAGGTTCATGAAAGTTAAGCAACACACCTAAAGTCAAGCAGCTAACAAATGGCAGAGCTGAGATATGAGCTCAGTCCATCTCTAGAATCTATATGTTTTACTACCATTCCCAACTGCTTCTTTGGTTATCTGAATCTGTCTAACTACTGGTCATCTAATAAAAAGAAAAACAGTAGAATGACTTAGACAATGGAATTTTCACTTTTCATTGAATTGTGTTGCTTTTGTCTACATCTAGTATCAACTGGTCTCCTTTCCCTCTCTAGCTAAAACAACATCGGAGCAGTGTTGGGGGGATGTGTATGGTGGGTAGAAACATAGTAGCCTCTCAGCTGAGACCTCCCTGAGATCTGTTGGAAGATGAGGACGGAGAGTGAGATTTTTTTTTTTTGTCATTGTAATATTCTTGGTCAGAAAAACCCTATCTGACCTCCAAGACCTCTAAGTCTCCAGGGACATGTACAGCTCAGGACCTAATCCAGAGACATGGACCCTCTTGGTGTGAGTATATATTAATGCCCTTGAGGTCATTCACTTACACTTAATCAGGTCTGAGGTAGAATTTGAAGGTGGGGAGGGAGGTAAAACCTTGTGTCATCCTTGGGGTGTGTATGTGAGTGTGAGTTGGTAGGACTAGGGGGGAGAGGTCCCAGGGAAGTTCTGAGGTGAGCCCTGACAAAAAGTAGAAGACAGATGGCTGTGGGAACAGCTGAGTGAGAGAAACCCCCTACCATGTGTGACCTCTACTTCCAACACGTCTACTTTTCATATATTTGAAGAAAACACCTCCCACACCTGCATCATCTTTAGGATCTATTGTGTTCCAACTCCTAAACAGTCCTCAAGTTCCAATTTATATCTTTTCCAGAAAGTTCCCTCCGACTACCCTCCCCTTCTCTGAACACCACTGAGATTCCCTCACCATTGTTTCCTGGTGGTCTACGCTGAACTCCCACCAGAAAGTCTCTACAAGTCCAGATTCTCTGTTCCCATCAATAGATGCTCTGATTCTATAGGTCTGGGATGGAGCTTCATCCTTGAAAACCTCCCTCCCCCAATGAGGGTTAATTCTCTTCATAGGCAGCGGTGTGCTGGTAAACTGGCTTGTCATAAATGAATGAATAAATAAATCCCCAGATTTTCATGATATAAATGCCCCCACCATCACTGATTTCAAGTCATAAGCCTAACAACTGGCTCGCAAGATGCCTGCATATTTAACAATTGGCTTTTATGAGCTGGTACAGACTACTGTCAGCACCCTAATGTGAGGCTATTTAGAAATCTCCATCAGAATATTTTTTAAAGTTCTATTTCCTTTGACTCAGAAATTCTAGGATACTATCCTACCAATACATTTACATACATAGGCAAGGATATATTACAGAGATATTTGGTTAATTATGGAATTTCCAACAGGTGAAGTACTATGCAGCCTTTAGAAGAGTAAGGTAGATCCATATGAACAGCCACAGAACCTTATAAATATTCATCAGGTGCAGTAAGTGAAAGAATAAAAACATTGTGGGCATCATTTCTTTTCAAAGGAGTGGAGAAGACATAAAAATATATATTTACTTTTTTTATGTGTTCAAAATTTTCAGAGGGATACAAAGCAATTATTAACAGCATTGTCCTAGAGGATAGACTAGGATTTTGATTATACTCTTTTGAATGGTTTGATTCTTTTAAAACAAGTGCATTATTACTTTTTTTCCCCCAGTGAAAAGCAGAGTGACCTCTTGGTTTTTTAAAATCAGAAAACAAATAAACAAAAGCTGCTCAGCTGATTCTGATGCCTGTTGGGGTCAGAGCCCAGCAGCGCTGCCTGGTCATGGTGTATGCATGTGGTTCATAGTGTTACCTCCATATTTACATGTCAAAGTCCCCCAACAAGGGCCATTGAACCATTGAGTGCTATGACTTTGGGAAGGGAATGAACTTTCTTGGGCATTTTTCCCTTACTCATAAAAGGAAGGGTTTGTAACAGGATTCAGGGAACATTACTCAAAGCCTTTGGGACCAGGCTGTGAGTGGGTGCCCTGGAAACCTGCAGTCATATGGCCTCACCACCCTGCTCCTGTATCCTCTACACACACACCAAAGAGAAACATTCAAATTCAAATTAAACGAAACAAAATACTATGCTGGCCAACAAAACACATTTCACTTGTAGGCCACCCTGAATTAAGTATTTAATGTCTTCCTAGATGAACAATACTTATCATACCTATTCTTATGTTGCAAGCTTATAGTGATTAAAGTATATATCTCTAATACACATTATCACATATATGATGATGGTAAGATGATAATAGTAGTAGTGGTAGTGGTGGTGGTAATAATAATAATAATAATAATAATAAAAAATAATAACTTGAAGATAGAAGCTCAGAGCTCAAGTCTTAGTCTTCCTAAAGGTATATAGGTATGTGTATATAACTTTTTTTCGTAAAGTAGGAATCACAACGTTTTCTTACAGGATTTTTGCTGTATAGCTATGTGAAACTTCTTAGCACAAGGCTTGGCACATGGTAGGTGCTTAATTTAAAAATCTGCAAATGTTATTTGATTATGAGCATAGTCTTTTTTTTTAAATTTTTTAAATGTTTTTATTTATTTCTGAGAGAGAGAGAGAGAGAGAATGAGCAGGCAAGAGTCAGAGAGAGAGGGAGATACAGAATCTGAAGCAGGTTCCAGGCTCTGAGCTAGTTGTCAGCACAGAGCCCGACATGGGGCTGGAACCCACGAACCGTGAGATCATGACCTGAGCTGAAGTTGGGCGCTTAACTGACTGAGCCAGCCAGGCGCCCCTAGCATGGTCTTTTTTTTAAGCAACATATAAGGTGTTCAACAAATTTATTCCTATAGTTTGTACACAGCTGGGCATGAGCTTGAAAGTTAGGTATTTATTTCAGTTCTTAATATGTGGAGAGATACTTACCGGAAAGCACCTCTAAAACATGTAGAAAGGATTATATAAGTTATGTGGTGTAAATACAGAAATAAACTAGCTAATTCAGCTTTCATATAATTTAATCCTTATAGAAAGGACTTGCATTCTGACTCTTGAAAGTCTGAAATCTCCGGTGGCTTTTTAGTGAATAATGCTTGTTCACTCTCTATATACCTAGAGCTCTCTACTCCTGCCTCATCACAGCTCAGTGAATGGCAACCAGATTTTGTCCTTGCTTCTTTTCCCCAACTCGGTTGAGAGCTCAGGGAATTGAGCAGTTCTGAGTTTTATTATATATTCACAATATCTTGCACAGAGCCTGACATTAGTATACACTCAGTATATGGACAGATAGGTAGATGGATGGGTGGATGGATTCTCCTTTCCTAGGCTGCAGACTGTGGCCTGATCCTGTGGACTAATTTCTCTAATTTTCCTTTTGTTTTAATCTTTCTGGGCCAATGTCTAAAAGACAACCTGCAGCAGATAATTTATGGATTGATTCAAGTACCTATTGATTTATCTTCTCTATGGAAACTCTGAAAGAAAACTTTAAATTCATGGTCTTCCTGAGGTTTAGTCTTACCCTAATCACTTAAATCCTCATTCTTCATTAATTTCAGCTCTGAGCATACTCACAGCAATTTTCTTTTAAAATAAGTTTTTCCTGCACTGTTAAAACACATTCATTTTGGGGCGCCTGGTTGGCTCAGTTGGTTAAGTGTCCGACTTTGGCTCAGGTCATGATCTCACAGTTCGTGGGTTCGAGCTGCGTGTCAGGCTCTGTGCTGACAGCTAGCTCAGAGCCTGGAGCCTGTTTCAGATTACGTATCTCCCTCTCTCTCTGACCCTCCCCTGCTCACACTGTCTCTATCTCTCTTTCAGAAATTAAAAAAAAAAATTTAAAAAATACATTCATTTTATGTGTGCATGTTTATGTTATATGTATGTGTAAATATGTGTATGTATGTGTATATGGAATATATGTCATACAGATAGAGCAGAAATTCAATCTCACTCAGACATATTCAGTCATGAGCATCTATGCACAGTTGGAATAGACTTTGCTTTTCTTCAGCACACTATCGCTATGTTTTCCAAAGTAGTTAAGGTAAAAACTCAACGGAGAAAAAGTATTAAAGCAAAAAGGTAGCCATGTCAGCTTTTATTCCTGGCCTACTCACAGTCATCACCGGACTCTGAGCTTCCTTTCAGGCCATTTCATATCCGATCTCCATTGCCCCTTGCGTGGTAGAGATAAGGAGAGACTGCGCTAACCAACTGGCCCCAAGTGCTGCTTCCTGCTTTCCTTTCTTCTCGGTGACCATTCCTTTAGGATTTGGAGATTTGAGTTCAAAAATAGACTTTAATTCACTGGGCATCAAACATTCAGTCTTAACTCTCCCCAGCAGCTGCCAGAGTCAGAAGGAACTAAATGTGGTGTCAGAAGATTTCACTATAATCCCCTCAAAACGACTAGATGGTGTCCTAGGTTGCCTGAACTTGCATTAACCTGCCAAATGCAAGGAGATCGCGGGACAACACAGTGTATGATTCCGTCTTTCCAGAAGGAAGCCCCCCTTCCCCGGTTTTCATGCTTCAACCTTTTGCAAGAAGGCAACAACAACAACAACAACACTGGTGTCTTATTTGAATTATTCATGACACTTTCTGTTCTGCCAACTCCAGCACAAGTCTGAAATCATTAATATGTCATGAATTTCCTTCATCTAGCATTTTCAGACTTTTTAAAATCACGAAGAACTACAAACAGGCTAATGTCTCCCAACAACGATATTATTTTTTAGATTCTTAGTTCAGCATTTTCAGTCTTCTTAGCACAATTTTAGAAGTACTGAATGTTCGATGAGGTGGGCTCTGAAAGTTGTACCCGACGGGGCTGTTGTGAACAATCCTAGCAGGCACATGGCAGCACTTTGAAATGAAGCCTTGTGGTTCGACAGGACTTGGGGCTGTGCCATGTGGGTAAACGGCTCATCTGCTTGCTACAGTCTCATAACCAGCAAAGAAATGATGAACCATTTTGATAGGCTGAGGGTCCAGTGTCATCCCAAGGACCTGTTACTCATTCCCCAGCAATCTCCCTTCTCTGATGAGCTTCTTGTACGTCCATTCTGAGCCAGGCCTTTTGCTGGCACACTGGAAAGAGCAGGGCGGGCCCAGTCTCTGTCCTCATGGATCCGCATGGACATGGATCTGATCCACTAGATCACCACAGCATAAGGAGCTACCCGAGCCCCAAGGCCTGAGATAGTAGGAAATGCCAATTGGGAACGACAGGTTATTGGGCTGATGTGACTGAAATGGAACTATTTAGTGAGACAGAGAAGTCTATAGGAAGAGCAAGTTGTAGGGAAAGATTAGAAATTCAGTTTGGGACTTGCTTGATATGCCAGGTGAAATCCAAATGAGGTGTTGGGTAATCGGTTAGTTGGACACATGGATCTGAGTTTGGATGGGATGTCCAGGGACGCTGAAGATGCCTATCTGGAAGTGGTCGGCATATGGACAAGTTTAAAGTTGTGAGATTAGATTAGATCTCTGAGGAAGTGAGTGTGGATTTATAAAAATGGAGGCTCGGGGCTTAACAGTGGCAGTCCAACCCATAAAAATCAGGGAAGTGGGAGGAAGCCAGCAGCGCCATTAAGAGTGGGATGTCCTGGAATCAACTGAGGACAGGGCATCATTCCTTCCTTTAATCTGTCTCAAGCATTCTCAAGTTTAATATATGTATAAAATGTATGTTTAAAATATGTATAAAAATACCCGAATAATAAACAAATCATGGGGATGTAATGTACAGCATGGTAAATATAGTTAATAAAACTGTGCTGCATATTTGTAAGTTGCTGGGAGCATAGATCTTAAAAGTCTTCATCATAAGAAAAAAAAACAAGAAAAATTTGTAATTATGTGTAGCAATGGATGGTAACTGAACTTATTGTGGTGATCATTTCATAATGTATGTAAATACTGAACTGTTACGTTGTATACCAGTGACTAATCTATTGTTATATGTCAATTATTTCTCAGTAAAAAAAGAAAACATATGTGAAATGGAATATAAAAAACTGGATGCACTGTAACTGATTTGCAGTTTAAGGGATTTTCAACAGTTAGTTTTAGTGTTTGCCATTTTCCACCTTTCTCCTTGACTTGAGAATCTAAACCCTGCTCCTCAAGGCTCTGATTAGGAGTGACCCCACAATATTGCCATCTGGACATTACAGTCATGGAAGGGAGACTGTGAAAAAGCCAGATATCAAGTTTTTGTTTGTTCGTTTGTTTTTCTGAATCAGAAAGAATATCAGTGTCAGGAACTGCGGGGTTTTATAAAACAGTTCACACACTTCCCATTAGGAGAGCAGGGCTCCTGTCCATTGTTTTCACACACGGGGACAGGCACTTTGCTGCCCTTTCCAGGTGGGAGGGAGTGGCCCAGCCACCATACTTGGAACATCGGCCAGATTTTAAGAGCATTAGCCCACAAGCCTCTGGTTCTGCCAAGACAATGTTGGAAGCAAAATGGCCTTTGATGGGACCCTGGAGGCTTCATAGCTACAGGTCAGGGTGAAGGGCTTCATGCAGACAGGGATGTCCTGATTCCATGCATCTGTCCTGGGTTCCAGCTTCTGTCTTCTGGAGAACAAACCCATCACCATAGTAACTGCAGCCACACAATGTACCTCCAGGTGCCCCTCAAATCCTTTCAGTTGCTTCTCCCCCACTGATGGCACTTATTAATTTAAAATCAGATCTCCCAATCTCTTGTCTTCAGGAGGCTAATATCTCTTTTAATCCCCACTTTTACACTTATAACTGGAAGGTTCAGGACCCTCGGCACTGATTCCTGAAGAGTTAAATGGCATTCAGGCAGTAGGCAACTTCTGCCAATAAAATCAAAATCTAAAGCAGTTGCCTTTTATTATCACTTAAATTATTCTCTCCACTTGACATGGATTTATTGGTCAGTTTAGGCTCTGTGACAGATCTGGCTGTAGTCACATGGAGCGTGACTAACAGCCTTAACTACAAGCCTATAAACAGAGCATGATGTACGTGTACATTATCACCATCTAATAATATCTATGGGCTAATTATATAAAAGCCAAAGTAAATGAATACCACAGCGACCGCCATGCACAAGTCCAGAGAGAGCCATTAATGTGCTTCGGCAGCTGACCCGGGCTCTCAGGTAGAGCTAGGGTAATCGTGGAGTCACTGATCTGTGTCCCACACTGTTTATTAGCACCATCTCTGTTTGGGGATGGTCACTTTGCAGCTCTTTTTCGGTGATTCCTAATCTCAAAGTCTATTTCAGCTAAAATAATTGATGTAAGTTTCTGGCCTTTTCAATATGTGTAGGCCTATAATAGCACGGGTGGTAATAAAGGGGAAACCCATGATGTTTCTGGTCATTTATTTGGTGTGTACATTCAAGACTGGCAGTTTGCTCAAGGAAGGAGCCCCCCACCCCTGGCCTGCCCACTCACACACTGTGAACATGATCAGGCAGGCCATGGGACTCAAAGGTCCTCAGATGTCGGTGAAAGGAAGCAGGAAAACACATGGGAACACATTGCCACATGGGCTTTGTGAAGTGGATGCTCCACATGGGTGGCTCTGGTGGCCGAAGACCTGACTTGGCATCCTGTCCCTGACATTCTGAGGCTGTGTGACTGGACAAGCTTACAAATTTCTCTGAGCTTCAATCTCTTCATCTGTACTATGGAGGCAATACCTTCTATTTGAGACTTGACTGAACTAATGGAAACAGGCTTATGCAAGACGTTTTACATTTGATCTTCATAAAACTTATGAAGTAGATGTGATTATTGTTCCCACCTTATAGATGGGGAAGGCGAGTTTCAGGGAATTGAAATGAATTGCTTAAGGTCACACAGCAGACAAATGGTAGAGATAGGATTTAAACCCAGAATGCATCCGGTGGACTACTCTACTGCACTGCCCTGAACAGACACTGTGGTTGAGTGAAAGCACAGCCTTCCTGTTTTATGAAAGGAGGCAGTTAGTGGGCAGTAGGAACTGAGGTGATGTAACAAGGTGTGGATGTGGCTGGTACCACCACTTCCGGTCAGCACTGCTCATTGTCACTGATGGGTGGCAAATCAATCAATTTATTTATTTTGAGAGAGAGAGAGAGAGAGAGAGTGTGCACGTGTGTGTGTGCCTGTGCACAAGCATGGGAGGAGGAGAAGGAGAGAGAGAGAGAGAATAATCCCAAGTAGGTTCTACACTGTCATTGCAGTTCATGGTCTACTAATGTTAAAATTTCCTAACTCAGGGGCCAGAGTTGGGGAAGTTCCTCTGACATCTTCATGTGCTTTGCATGTGACGATCTTCCTAATTATTTATATTAACGATTTAAAGAACAAAACCCTCTGGTTTGAGAATGATAAAAGCAACACCAAGTATTAAAAACAATTTCTTGAGAATATATAATGGTATGTTTTAGACCTCATTAGTAAAACCTGAGCTTGCACTCTTAAATTGATCACTTTTATAGTGATAAAAATGAATGATTTTTAAAATTTATTTCTGAGAGAGAGAGAGAGAGACAGCATGAGCAGCAGAGGGTCAGAGAGAGAGGGAGACAGAAATCTGAAGCAGGCTCCAGGCTCTGAGCTGTCAGCACAGAGCCTGATCCAGGGGCCTGATCCAGGGCCCACGAACTGTGAGATCATGACCTGAGCTGAAGCCAGATGCTTAACCGACTTGAGCCACCCAGGTGCCCCAAGAATGAATGATTATTAGAAACTAATCTAAACAGTTAATTTTAAAGATCACCCTACCCTTGTTTTTACCATGACTTTTACAATGTCTCATCCTTTTTCTGGCTGCCTCATCTTGCCCTTCAGGTTTTAGCTCAGATGTCATTTCCTTTGAAGGGTCTCCTGGTGGTCATCAGTGCACCTCCACACATCCCTGTGATCACTTTTCTTCATAATAACCCTTAGTATGTCCTTCATGGCACTCATCATAGGTTGCCATGGTCTTGTTTACGCTTCCTTATTTCTCTCCCATTAGGATGTAAATGTCACTGGGTCAGGGACCACCCTGGGTCATTCCCTGGCAGAGCAGATACCCAGCGAAAACAGAGCAAAGTTACCAGTGGCTTACGGAAAGCTAATTTCTGAAATCTGAAAATTAGTAGTGATTGGTTGCTCTAATTTCCTTTTAAGTATTTGTAATTCTTAACAGGGCTACTGCTACATTAAATGTGTTAAAGACCACCAATAACTGCTTTAGTGAAAAATAATAAATGCAAATATAATGTTTCCTCTGATAATTCTTAATAAATATCTTGAGGATTCTAACATAACCAAATGAAGGTGGTAGCCTGAATAATGAATAAACTGCTTTTATTATGTAAATATGGGCCAATTATGTAAAGAAGTCACAAAGGTACATTTACCTAGTCTCTTGAAGTTAAATTGTAATGTATACTTTTGTTCTATTTATGGTAATATTTTGAGTAGTTTTGCAATAAAATGCTTTAGGCTTTCAAACTTACTTTATAATAGAGGTTTCAGTAAAATAAAAGTTTGCTTACTAAAAAGTAATAGAAAAAAGAAAAATTGAGTCTAATGCTTTCATAATTATACTATTTGCCTTTTATACTGCAACTGCTCTTTACAGAGGTGCTAATGGAAATTGTTAAACCTTTAGTGCACTTGTGGAAACAAAAATGAATTTTAATGTGGTATAAGCAGCAACCAAACAAGTGTATTGTTAGTGTTAATGGTAGTGAGGATGCTTAGGGTGTTGTACTCTTACAAAAGGGAGAAGTGATGGCCACATTTTCAGTGACAAGTCTTCCAGGAGGTTCGCTGTTCATACCCATACCTATAAGAGATTCAAATGCATCCTGATATTTCTAGATTTACCTGATATACTTTACTAAAAAAAATTCTCCGTTTTTTTTTTTTTTTTAAGTTTCAGTCATCTGAGTTCCAAAGGAACACATACGTGTTGCAATGGTTAAAACAAAGCGGAGTACCTATTTAAAATTGCTTTGTGTCCCCCTCTAATTCCACTCTGCATATAACTGATGCTACATATTTAGGTTGTAAATTCCTTATTTTGTCCTTTGCTTATATAAATAAAATCTTTGAATATACTAATAAAAATAGCAAATAACACTCTTGTAGTGCTTTAGGATATGTTTGGTATTTAAGGACTGGACATATATTGTGCTATATCCATATAGCCCTATGAAATAAGTATTAGCTCCACTTTACAGATTAGGAAGCTGATGCAGAGTCAAGCAATTTGTCAAAGGTCGTACAGCTAGTGTGTGGCCAACATAACATAAATGCAGTTAGTCTTAGTTACTAAGCTATACTGTCTCTCATGCTTAGCTTTCTGGTTGGTTTATGTAAAGAGGATTGTACCATATGTTTCGTATAACTTTTTCGCATGCCTAACACAATATCATTGGCTTCTCTGTAGGCAATGAAGATAGAGCTAAGATATTCTTGGGCTTGCTGGCTTCGCTTTCCATTTGTAGATGGATCGTATTTTGTACACCTACTTTCCTATGATGAACATGCAAATTGTTTCTATTTTTTCTGTGAGTGCAAACAATAAACCATAAACAGGATTGTGTTTTTAAGTCTTTGCTGTTTAAAATTAAAAAAAAAAAAGTTTATTTACTTTTGAGAGACACAGAGTGCAAGCTGAGAAGGGGCAGAGAGACAGGGAGACACAGAATCTGAAGACAGGCTCCAGGCTCTGAGCTGTCAGCGGAGAGCCCTATGACGGGTTCCAATTCATGAACTGAGAGATCATGGCCTGAGCCAAAGTCAGACGTTTAACCAACTGAGCCACCCAGGCGCCCCCAGTATTGTATGTAATTATCTATGCACTAGCACTTTTATTTTTCTTAGCATTGGGCTTTTGGGGGTCAAAGAATATGCATGCATTTTTAAAAAATATTTTTATTTATTTCTAGGAGAGAGAGAGAGAGAGAGACAGTGTGAGCAGGGGAGGGTCAGAGAGAGAGAGAGATACAGACTCTGAAATAAGGCTCCAGGCTCTGAGCTGGCAGTCGGCACAGAGCCCGACGCGGGGCCGAATCCACGAACCGGGAGATCATGACCTAAGCGAAAGTCGGATGCTTAACTGACTAAGCCACCCAGGCGCCCCAATATGCACGCATTTTAAATCCTATTAAATACTACCCACTTATCTTCCCCAAAGGTTGTGACAATCTATAGCTGTTCCAGAAGTGAATTAGAATACTTGCCACCCACACCACTCTAGGCCTTTTCCCACTACCTAATACTTTAAATAAAAGTAATTTTGTGAATGTGTAGCTTTTATAACAAATCTTTTATTTTATAGTTTTTGATATTTTGTCCTATTCCTCAGAAAACATTTGTAGGCCAGTCATAAAATGATTATATAGACACAAGTAAAATAGTTAAATGGTGAAATTATGAATGGCTGTTTGGAATTTTCCCCTTTTTCCTGATTTCAATTGTACAGCTTTTGTTTTTCTCTGCCAACAGTGTTCAGTTCTTATTATTCATTCTCTTCCATCTCTATCATGCTCCAGGGAGGATCAAGGGGGGATAGACCACCATCTGTCCTAGATAGTTTATACCAGATGATCTCTTAAAGTCCCTTCCAGCTCAATGGTTCCTTGAGAATATGAATTTTAAAAAATCAAGTTACAAATTCCAAGATGCTGGCTTGTGATTTTATAGGGCTTGTGCGTGGTTCTATAAAAAAATGTAGCCGTGCTATTAAAACAAGTAGAGTGTACTCGTGCTTTGGGAAAAGAGAATTTCTGGAGATATGGCAGCAGCTAGAACTATCTAAAGGTTGTATATTCAGGGTTGTTTTAGGTAACACTCTGATGCAGGATCCTCTCCGCTTGGGTCATTTTGATTCAAAGGACTCTTTAAATTTAATATTGTAATCAGAACTATAACAATGGTGATGAGTTTTCATTGAGGAAGCCATTCCTGAAATGGAGTTCAGGAGCTAATGCAAATCCCTTCATCAATTTTCTTTATAATGTAGTTACATCATATCTCTTTGGTTCAATTTTAATTTTAATTTTACTGAACTTATTTGTGTTGGATTCAGTTCTTTTCCATTTAAACTGAACAGATTTGACTCATTAGTTTTCTGTGTATACAAAATTGCACTGATTTTGCTATCACTTTTTTTGGTGGACATTATTTCTGCAAAGTTAATTTTTGAGTCTACTTTTGCAGGTCTAAATTTTGGGAGGAAGATTTGGTTCTTTTGTCATTTTTATTCAATATTAAATTTTACAATACACAGTTTTAGGCATTGCCTATTTTGTGTTGACTTTTCAATCATCAACTTTCATTGTTTACCATAAATTTGAATAAAAGAATGGTGGTTTGCATTTATCTCCTGGCTAATCCAGTATAAAACTGTGAGTGCTTTTGTAGTAGACACACACAGAAAGAGAGAGAGAGTGAGAGAGCAAGAGAGTGAGAGAGCAAAAAAGAGACCATCACAGCCCTGAGGAATCATTGTGGAGTTCCTGGGTGCACAAAGGGGCCAAAACATCCACAGGTATGAAGGGTTGGAGGCAAATGCACTCAGGATCAAAGTGGCAGAATCAAACCCTCTTATTTTCTTGTTGCTGATGTGAATGCAGATGTCTAAAACTCTAACTTCTCTCCTTGGAATTGTCTCTCTAGGGTTCTTGCCCAGATAGTCAAGTCCCACTCTGTCTGTCTTCCATCTCCAAGAAATCAGAAAGGGGGAGGTGGCTTATGTTCGGGCTAATTTCAGGTCTGAGTGACAGAAAATCCAAAGTAGATAGAACTCTGTTCTCGCTGATCTGTTGGTAGGTTCTGCTGGCGGTGTCTTGGTGTAACTAAGCCAGAGGGCAAGGGAGCCTGGCAGAAGCTATCTACTGGGGTCAGTTCCTAGGGCACAGAGAAGGGCAGAAAATGGATTTGGGGGTTGTGTGTAAGTGGAGACTATCCAGTCTATGGCGAGAAGACAAACTGATTTAAGACGAGGCAACGTTCTGTAAGTACCATATGTACCAGTTTCTATAACAATCCTATTAGCCCCCGTTGAACAGTTAGTGGCCCAGCACTGTGCTCAACATGTTCCTGGCAGTAGCCCATTCAGTCTTCACGACCATCTTGTGAGGTAGGCATAATCATTCTTTGAGAAATAGGAAAACAAGGAAGAGAGAAGTAAAGAATGTGCTGAAGATTACACAACGAGTGATGAATATACAGTTCTTAACAATTCTGCTTGGCCCCATAGTCATGCTCTCATTCTCGGTGCGATTTCCTGCCTGTAGGTCAGGCGGAATACATGGCTTCCCAGTGGAGGGTGCAGTTGCCTCATGCTGACTTCCTGTCAAGGGTCAGTCCAACACTCTTTACTCCTAGTTTTTCAAGAAAGAGAAATTGGGGGCCAGGAGCAGAGGGGAGTGTGCCAGGAACCATATGACAATTACGTTTTCCACCATCCATTCCTGTTCCCTTCAGGAAGCTCTTGCAGCTTCCTCCTTCAGCACAGGTGTGGCTGGCAGCCACTTTCTAAGAAACCTGAGCCATAAGCAGGCCCATCCCATTAGCCTGGTGGGACTTAGGGGAAAAGTGGTTTGTCTCTTTGCAAAACCCACCTCATGAGTTTACTTCTGGGTAGAGATCTCTGGATAAATGGTTTCCTCATGACCCTATAGAAAAGAAAGCCTATTTTTTTTTCTTTTTTGGAGGAGCTCCTTGAAGATAATGTCTTTAAAATTACAAAATCTTTCCTGCTCCTCAAAGAAACCAAATTGGAAGAAATCCTAATGTAGTTTGAGTGGATTTCCATTCTTGTTTCTGTCAGCAACTACATAGAATTGAGTTTCTAGACAAGACATAGGAAAATGAACGGTGCTAAACAATTGTACTATCTTGGACCAGTCCAGGGGGCAAAAGTAGTAAAAAGCATCAGAAAATTAGCTATAATGGCTTTGTAGGGCAAAGTGCAATGGCTATGAAGACACACAATTAGCAAAATCATTTGTTCTGACAGACACTATTGGCCAGCACTTTGTATAGGGGAAGAGCTGTCATGGACTTCACCACGTGAAATTTACTATTACCACTGAAAATTCTCACAAGCACACTGTGTGCCTCTCATCACAAAGAACACAAGAAGGATCTGTGGTTTCTTTTCACCACAGCTCTGCCTCCTTCAATTCAATGACAAATTTTGTAAATGAGCACTGGGCACTTAGGATCTCTGTCTCATTTCCCATTCAACCTTCAACCCCCTGGCAGGTTGATCCTCCCCTTCTCCCCATTTTCTCCATTGAACTCATTTCACCTGGAAATCTGCTTGACTTCAGGGGCATGTGTAATTGTCCACCTCTCTCTCATTTCTGGATTTCTCCTTCCTCTTGGCTTTCTCTCACAACAACCTCTACTGATTTTCCTCTGCCTTTTGCCTTTCACCTTTTCACTAACTTCTGTTTCCTCTCTTTCTGCTCCTTAAATTCTGATTTGCTTTCTGGTTCTTTCCTTGGCTGTTATCTCTCCTCCATTAACACCCTGTCTATATTCAGTCTCTGCTGCCTTACTTTCTAGTCTTCACCCAGCAGTCACACACTAAGGCATCCAATCTCTAGCCCTGGTCTCTCCTGTGTTCTGGGTCTATACAGATACCCAGCTTCCTTCTGGATGTAACAGACATTACTGGCGCTCTGCCCAGATTCCCTTGTAGTATTTCTGTGTATCACAGGTCTCCACTCTACTCTTCAAGCTCGCACTTGTGGCTTTTTCAGTCTTGGATTATCAGAGCAGCTTTGCTACATGCATGGAGAGTTGTAATTTTCCAGATATTTATGTGTATGCCTATCCTCTTCCCCTAATCTACTTCATTGTCAATTCTTAACCAATGACTTTGGGTACAGAGTACGAAAGCCCAGCTTCCTGGTATTAAGTGGTGTGTTGGGTCTGCCAGGAAGCAGATGCCAAGGTGGGCTTAAAAGTGCAAATAACTATCGGACGGTAATGCCTATGAAGGTAAAGGACAAAGGGAGTGAGAGTAGGCAAAGAAAACCTTCACAGATCTGATGCCTGTGAAATGAGAGAGAGAGAAGGAAGGAAGATTAGATAGAATGAGTTTCTGACTGCAGTGCAGTGCTGAGAAAGTCTCAGTTATCCAACGGGATGCTCCAGTGGAAAGATTGTAGAGGAGTCCCAGGAATGGGGAGTCGTTATAATTATACCTCTGTGTGCAGTTGATTTGGGAAGCACATGGTCTCTCTGCTGGAAAGATAAGGCTGAAGGCACCAATGGCTAATTGCTAACAGCTACTTGCATTCTTGAAGAGAGGAGTTAGTTGCTTGCTTAACGGGTTGCCGCAGGTGGGGGAGATGTGATATGTAACTGACCCATCAGAACTCAGATTATAGCCTGTGTTGCCTCCCACAGGCCTTTATTAATCTCCCCTTGGAGCACTTCCTTTATAAATAACTTGCACATGAATTCTTGACTCATAATCTGTTTGGAAGAACCCAGCCTCAGACATGGACAAATCCAGTTTCCGATTCTACAGAAACATTATTTATTATTATTATTAATTTTAATGTGAGATACCACCTCGTACTGGTCAGAGTGGCTAAAATTAACAGTTCAGGAAACAACAGATGTTGGTGAGGATGTGGAGAAATGGGAACCCTCTTGCACTGTTGGGTGGGAAGGCAAACTTATACACCTGCTCTGGAAAACAGTGTGGAGATTCTACAGAAACTTTAAGTACAACATTATCAAAACTGGACACCTTCTCTTTTCATTTAGAGTTTCCCTTCTTTGCAGCAAGTGGCACCTCCACCCACCCAATTACCCAAGCCTGAAATCTGGGCACCACCTTTTGATTCCTATTCTTATTCTGCAATCCAATACATGACTAAATACTATTTCTTTTCACTCATTAATATTTTCAGATCCATAACTCCTCTCTAATCCTACTGACATGGATGCTACATCATGATCTTTTTGCTGGATTATGGCAATGGCTCCTTCACTGGGTTTGGCCTCAGGATGCCCTAATCCATCCTTCACGTTGCAACCAAAATGAGCTACTTAAAAGCATGGGGTGTGTCTGCTGGAGGCAGAATTTATAAACTGTGGGAAAAGCAAAATGGTCATTCCGGAGGTCGCAGGCAGTCTTTCCAATCTATAGTGCAAAATAATTTACTTTGAGAGTAGCCTATTCCTTGTTCTGAGAAGAACTTTTGAGTTGTTTCTTTTGTCTGTCAAAAGTCAACCCACTGTTTTTGAAAAAGGCAATGTGGGGCGTACTTCTTGGCTCACCAAGGTCCTATGGCATGGATACAATCGGTGAGTATAATAGGTAGAATTCCTTGTTTCATGTAAGTCTAATCAGACAGTCAAGATGGGGTGGCTGTGAGGGTAGGGTATTAATCAAAGGGAAGGATCTTTTTCAAGTTCATGCTTGAGTCATGGCTTTTCCAACTCTGGCCTATGCGAATTGTCCTATGCTCTTAAAAATTTCTAAAAATGAAACAATTGCTTCAGTCTTCTTTTCCTCCATTAGGATAGAGACTTATTAGATAAAACAAAATAATATCAAGGCAAGTTATGTATGTGTTTGGTTAAGATGTTGAGGTTCTCTACCTCAAATTTTTGGGGGCTTCTGGACTAACTATGCTTTGGGGATTAGTCATTCATGGGGGTACAAAGATTAATAAGTTCAATAGCCGTCTTCTTCCCAACTACAGTGTTAGCTTCTTGGAGGCAAAGTCATTGTTTGCTTCAGTTTTTATTCCTCCAAATTCCTAGCATACAGTAGTTCAATATTTTTGTCTGAATGATAATACGACTCTTACTACCCCATGTTGCAAAATGTTATATTCCAGTTACCACAAGATAAACACTGAACTTGAAAAGGTAAGGAAAAGAGATATTCCTGTGATTTTGTAAAGCAATAAAGTTAGCTTTTAATTTGAATTTAGTGAGCATTATTCAGTCTGCAGAATTGTGTCCTACTTTGTTTATTTTGGAGCAGTAAGTACCTTTACAGCCCTATTTATTGATCAGTATGAGATGAGCTAATCTTGTTTCAATCCTTCTGCGGTCACCAGTGTGAAAGAAAAATGGCCCATACAACGCTCTAAATGGATAAAGAGAAAGAGATCAAGAAGGAATGTGGCTGATGCCTTTATATCAAACTAGCATTACTGATAGCCCAGATAAAGTAGAGAAAATAATCACCTGTAAAATATCACTCTATAATGTATACCCAAGTATTTACACAGTTCCTGATCAATGACAAACCAGTTTAAACATGTTTGGTAAGCTGTAATGATGGGCCAAAGCATGAAAAATGAAATTTAATTGGAAAAAAAAATGAAAAATACCACTACAAGCTTGAGATATGTAGCTTAACTTAAAAAGATAATTTAAGAGAGTTAATTTGAAGCTCAAGATAAATCAACAATGCAATTTTGCTGCTGAGAAAACAAATTCTTTCTTACGGTATGTTACTAGAATATAATGGCTGAGGAAAATGGGTGGACAGGTTGTAGTTTCTGCAAGTGCATCAAACCATACCAGAAATAGTGTGTTTAATTCCAGGTATGGCTTTTGATGTGGCCATTGACAACCTAGAAATGTTCCTATGTTGAACAAGGCAAGGGAAGAGTTCAAATTTACTGTAACTGTTATTAATAAAAAGGGGCTATGGTGCACCCTCTGCCTTGTTCACCTACCTCTGCCCATAGATAGATAGGTAGGGAAATATGATAGCTCTCTTAGCGTCAAACCATAAAAGCCAACACACACTAGATGAGAAGAGAGAGATCCTAGGTCAGGAAACAGTACATAAAGTGCTATTTAGATAGTATTAATATGCATTAAACAAGTCTGAGGAAGCAAGCAACTATTAGAGAGGTGGGAACATAGAAAAAATGAATCATAGAAGAAAGAATGAGGCCTGTCTAGCCAAGCCCAGTCCAAGACAGAAAGGGGTCTAAAGTTATGGAATTTTGCAGATAGTCAAGGGCATTTCTATTGTGACTGAAGACTACAACCAGCTCTCATAGTTTGATGCCATTAAACATTCAAATCATCTGTTTCTTTGTGTTCTGATTCTGTGCTTACCAAGCTACCTTCTGTCTACAAATTGACTTCCCATGCGGGCTTACCTACAGAGAGGAAATGTGCCAGTATGCCATCTGAGTATTCTGGGATGTATGACAATAATAGCTCTCACTGTAAATGAGTCTGTTGGCATTCTGTATCTCATGGGTTTGGCTAATATGAGTCTGCCCTAGAGGGTCAGAGCCACTTTTGATGAGCTTAGGGAATCTGGTTTTAGAAATTGCAAAGCTGAGCCACAGACTCTGGATCACAGTATATTCACCAAGGTAACAAATTCCATTTCATCAAGGTTCTTGGGAAACAAGAAAGTCAGAAAGTCTTCCAGAAACCAGAACAATAATCTTCTTGTGTACACCTATAGCAGGTACTGTCCTTTGATTTTTAGATACTACTTCATTAAATACTGACTTAACTTCTTGAAGGACAGCCAGTTCACAGAAGTTTCACCATCCAGTAGTACATTCCTGCCTACCGTAGGTCTAACTACCCACTCATCTTCATGTTCAGTGCATACTCACCTTTACATCCCTCTACCCCACAAAAACAACTAGGACGAGTTCCTTCTCCAGCAATTTCCCCACCCCCACACAAGAATAATTATTCTACTGAATGTTGCAGCCACTTCTCTATTCTCCTGTTACTTTATACTACAGACCTCACATTTGATCCTTCTTTTGTTCCTGAGTTCTTGTACTCTATACTCTCTCCCATCTGCCAAACACCCTTGGCTTGCTGACACCTATAAGGCCCAAGATGGCTACAAAATCTGCAACCTATAGGCAAGCAGTGCTCGGTCCCTATGTCCAACCTAATGTACTATTCTCAGACATAGTATTTGGTTTTTATTTCCAGCCTGTACCTTACAGCTCCCGAACCTCTGCTTGTCTGAGATAGGTGATCAGGTGGTACCATTCATAGAGCCTTGCACAGGACAACCTTTCTTCTAATATTTGTCCACTGAATAAATTAACTATATCATCTGAGAGATCTATAAACACTATGGAAAAAGTTAAACAGGCTTTAAGAAGATGGAGTTGAAGTCTTTATGAATTGAGTGTTATGTTGTGTGAATAAGGAATTAAATTTGTTATGCATAGAATCTAAGGGGAGGTATAGATAGAAATTTCAGAGAGGAGGAGGGTATATATATATATATGGGCAGGGGGGTCTGAACATGGCAATGTAAGAACCTTAGAATCAGTATTACTAGTATCCCTATTCATAGTATTATTAGTACACTGATGTTAAAGTTTGTTTAGCACTTCACAGTAAATGAAGGGCTATTTTATGTATTGTCTAATTTAATCCTTCTAATAAACCATGAAATAATTTTACTGTGCTTTGTGATTTTACATTCAGCAAACAGAAGCTCCAAATAGTTAAAGACCACTGATCATAGAGTCAGTAAATGGTAGAGATGGGATTCAAAACCAGGTCTTTGGGCTTTAAGTCTCCTCTTCCACATTTCCTCTCAGCTGTACTGCTTACACAATAAAGCAGCAAGAATGCACTCTATTTGGAGACCTAGCTCAAGCTGAGATCATAAATGATAAAAATCATTTAATGTAAAAGTGTAACAAAGTCATTTCCTTCTTTTGCTTTAATGTGGACTTCCTTGTGCTACAATAAAATGTTCATAAAGAATTGAGCATCAATATTTTCTTTTCTTAGAGACTGCCATTTGTTTTTCTTCCTTGGCAGCCTATCCACTGTGCAGAGTGGGCCTTTGAGTATTTCCCAGTGTGCTGCAAACTGCACACGTGCCACCCATTCAGGTGAATTACACTCACTTAGGAGCCAAGGCAAATGTCAGATGCTCATTCCATAATCTACGCTTGCAATTTTTCTGAATTTTCTTTGAAACACTGCCCTATTTGGGTGTCATTTCTGAGATAGGCTATGGGTTATGGTTGCCATTTTCAAATGAAGATTTGAAAAGAAAAAGCCCTATTTGTATCCAGCCACAGAAAACCATTTAAACTCATCTCCATAAAGTTGACGTTAAAATTTAAGAGCATAACTGTATTAACTCTTGAACAAATGAGAAAATAGGAAGAAAAGACTTTTAGAGAATATAGCTGTATGTAAATATGGGGGGTGTTATAATTATTAAAACCTACACAGAGGTAAATTGTCAAAACCTATCTTTGCAGCATAAAAAATCATTAATGCTAAACAATCATCCAAAAGACTGTAATCCAAATCAATGATAAATGATTCTAAAAGCAGAACATTTCTGTCAAAATTCCAGGCTAAAGGGACAAGATACATCTAGGAATATCAACCAAAACATTTCATTTTCATTCATTTCATTATATGATGCAGATTCAACAACACCTATTGAAAGGCTACTGTCTACACAGTTTTTACATTTGTTCTCTCAATAAATCTATGAGGCAGGCATTATTTCTTCCATTTTACATATAAGAAAATTGGAGTTCATATGTTAGGCATTCTTATTCAGTGTCAGATCAATAGTAGGTGAAAAGCAGCAGAATCGGATTCTAAGTCAAATGTCTGTCCACTATGACATGCCATTTTCCAAACAGAGTATGCAGATTTAACTATTGTCTTTCTAATGTTCAAAGAACTGCTTCCGAACCCATTAACTTTATATGTATTTCAGTTCAGAGGGAGCTACCAGCTGGAGAGGCTGATATTTCAAAAATATTTCTGTCCCCACAGAGGCATGGAGTTTTGGTCTTCCTGGCCATTTAGTGGTGATGCAATCAATACCTGGGTTAGACCATGTTATTTCAGGCAAACAGACTCTGTATTTCAGATTGCAAGGCGGTACTTTCTCTCTATCTGACATTTTTGAGAAACCTGTTTTCTTGTGTTAGGGCTAAAGATTAGAATTCAGGCTCAGGTTTCTTACAAATTAAGGCAGAGATTTGTAGATGAGTCAGTTGACTATCGTTGTTGTTTTTTTTCATGTATACATGCACACTCTCACATAGAATCTAATCTGGCCACATATGGATAGAAAAACACGTTCTCTGCTTCCTTCTCATGAATAAGATAAGGTTTATCCTCAAAGATGAAGGCCAGAGGATTACCCAAATCACCAAATGGAGAAGATTAGACTTGATCCCCCAGATGCAGAGACCTTCATTGTGGATCTGACCTGAGAAAGGATTTGTAGGTCTATCATACACAGTCATTGGTATAATCAGGATTAGAGCACCTCAACTTCTCATTTGTACCTCAGAGCTCAAGATAACTTCAGACCCTGGGAATTGATGTTCCATATGCTGGAAAAGTGGACAGGACTGCACAAACGGATTTTTTTGTTGTTATTGTTATATTGTTGTTAAACTATTTTATCTTTAATCTCCAAAATATAAGAAGCATCACAGCATCATTTACTTCTTTGTAGTTAAATAAAATTATCAAAGTGTAGGAGATTATCTGTATTAGTCAATGGAAAGCTATCGAATATTTACTCCAAAGATGATATTATGATAGGTACTAAAAGGGAGAGAGAGAGAGAGACAGAGAGAGAAAGACAGAGAGAGAGACAGAGGGATGTATTATCTTTAAGGATTTAAAAGCGTAGGAAAACATTTGCCTTTATTGGCTATCTGCTATATTCTGGGAACTGTGCTAAGAGCTTTATAAACATTTCATCTTCACAACAAGATTAAGAAGTAGACAGTGCCCTATTATGCACAGTATGAAACTGAGACTCAAAGATTAAGCGAGTCAGTTGTTCAAGGTCACATAGACCGTTAATGATGGGGTGGAGACTAAAACTCTAGTTTAAAGACCTCTGAAGGCTCTGTCCAGCACACCACACTGTCTTCCAACCTAAGTGGAGAGATCTATCATGAACGTCTATAATGGAATTAAACAGACTTTTAAAAACCATAAGCTTATATTTTCCTTTAATATGTAAATTGTTTATACATTGATTATAAAGATGCTGTCAGTTCTCTTTGGGTTTACTGTCAGAATTCCAGGATACATTGTTTTAAACAATTTGAGGGATAGTAAGTAAATCTTTGATTTTTTGTCTTTAGACCAAAAAAACCCTCATTTTTTATATGGGTCTGATTTTTGGAAACAGTCAAAAGTTATTACTGGCTCAATCCAGTAAATGAATTGTGGGTAATAAAACAGGAAAAAAAAGGAAAGAAAATAAAGTCTGATCATAAAATAATGAGAATACAATTACATACTTCTTGGAGTGTCTGTTTTTGCCACTATCTTATTGTTTTACATATTATGCATGTAAAAAAGATTTTCCAATAAGGAGACCATATTCAAGATCCAATGAATGGTAGAGAAAAATGAGTGATGAGGGTGAGATTTTGGAGGGCTGGGATGGGTCAAGGATCGTAATAATAACAACTTGCTCTGATATTACTTGCCCAGTAAATTTACCTTCAGCTACCACTTTTTTTCTTTTTCATTGGAAACAGTGAACTGACCACTTCGCATAAACAGTTCAAAACTCAGATTTAAAATTTTTAAAAAGATTTTAAGATTTTGAATAAAAGTTACTAAGAATCACAAAAGAGAAAGGAATAGATTTAAGATGTTAAACATCTGGGTCATTCAGAAGAGTCAGCACTTCCAAACAATTGTCTCAAGATAATCCACAAGGCTCAGGAAGAATATTGGAACTTCCACTTCTATCAGTTTTTAAAAATCTCCTTATGAAGTTTCTATTTTAAAATATATATTTTATGATCTGTATAACCTATTAATTAAATATTACATGAATATGATTGATAAATAGGTAGACACAATATATAAATATAAGAATATACTCTATCTATATATTAATTGAAAAGGTGGTATGTGATCAAAAATCTTTTGAGGACCATTGCTCTACACCCAGACTGAGCAGAGCACGGCCAATATATACAAGACAGTGCTATCAAATGGCAAATGCAGCAACTCATTTAGGTGATTATTCTTTTCTGAAATACAGTTACAGGAGATTGTCTGGAGTAAATTTTTCAATGCTTTGGCTTACCATCTTAGCATCTTTCATATTACTTCTGCACTATGACTTGAACTTAGGCCTATGTAGTTGAATGAACTGGGTAAAAGCCATAAGAGAAAGTCTCCATCTAATGTGCTCCACTTGGGGGTGGAGAAATATGATTATGACCTAAGTGAGATGAATAAGACAGGCTTCGGTTAATAAGACCATTGATCTCCATGGCTGAGTTGCATGATAAGAAGTGGTTTCATTGACTGGTGCTGGGAAGTCATTACGATGCCATGTCTGGAATGTTAAGCATGAAATTTTAAAAAAAATTGTAAAATGACTGTTAGACCTGAAGGAATTTAGAGGTCATCTGCTACACCCTCTTATTTTACTATAAGGAAACTGAGATCCACAGAGTTAGAGTCAGAGTGTTATATAACATTATGCTGTATAAAACTTCATCTCATTAACACATAAAGCAAGGACAGTCCAGTGTTTCCTTGGCCTGCCCAACTTTTGGCTGGGCTCAGAAGAAGGAATTGGTATGTGAGAATAGGAAAAGGTTTTACTTTATAAGAAATGTAAATTTCACACGACTCATGTTAGCATGTTTTTTCACAATTTATGTAGGAAAACTGTTATGAAGACACATTTTTGAAGAGTCCATGTTGTGATACATGGATGGAATGCATGTAACTCTTTAAAAAATAATCAAATGTAGCAAATCTTGCTTTTATTCTATGGGTATAAGCCTTGTAGTATTTTATTTATCCTCTCAGGACAGAAATATTAAATATTATAGAAATGTTTTGTAATGGCTAATGTTGGAGTTTTCCCAAGCATTTTTATGGCTAATCCTTGGGAAGTTTTCCATATATTTTTTGTTGAAAGCAACTGAGAACATAATGCAATGATAACTCTCCAAAGGAAAGTGTTAATTATTTTACTCTGTATGACTTTTCTGGAAGAAGCTTTTTAGCCTCTGTGTGTCCATTAATTTAAACATTTCCTCTGATGATTTCCAGTCTGGGTTACGCTTCTACAATATCACATGCATTTCCCACATTTCTGCTCCCCCTGTCTAGAATGTCCTTCTTGCCTAGCTAATGTCTCTATTTCCTTTCAGATACACCTTAAGGGTTGCTGTCGACAGTCTTTTTCTTTTGGAGTACTTCTACTATGAAACTTATCAGATTCTGCTGAAGTTATCTGTGGAATTGTCTATTCCCTATGCTCAGTCTTGAGTTCCAGGATAAGAACAGAGGGTATTCTCATTATTTCTACCTTTTCAGTGCCTAGCAATAGTCTGTCTAGCACATAGTACCCTCTGAGACATGTTATTAGAAAAACACAAATTATTTTCAGAATCTTATTAAGGAACAATTAAAAATATCCTAAAGTCTAATGTAGACTAGTTGTAGTAATTTACTATTTATTTCAAATGATCAACAGCTCTTGCATTAAGTAAACCATTCAGTTGCTTTGAAACATCCTGCAATTGGTACATACTAACAATATGTTATCAGTAAGTCAGGTCTGCTTAGAGCTTTGGAGTGAGCTAAGAGAATTCTAGGTAATTATTTTTTGAGAACACGAGTTGCTAAAACACAACTTAATAAAGTATTGGAGAGGCAAGATGATACTCTGGCCTCAGTCTCTTCTTTGAAAATGGTTTATTTTGGTCTGTTTCTATCATCTTACATTAATACCTATATTTCAAAAGGAATTATTACTTTAATATACTAGAAATTTTTTTTTGTCCTAGGCAGCCAGGCAATGCATGCTTTAAAAACGTAGTCCCTTGATAAAAGTATTTCATGCCAATTTCTCTCTGGATAAAAATAAATGTTTTAACCTAGGATTCCATGTGTCTGATCCTGGTGGGCTGACATGTTATAGATGCCTATCACTTTTACATTTAAATTAGGGAAGGAAAATAGCTGTAAATTTTATGACCTAGATAAAAATCATATTCTTTTACAATTCCTTATCCTTATAGCTTGATAACTTCCTAGGTTCTGAGAATTGATCTAAAAATTTTTAATTTCCTTTTGACTATTTATGGATGTCTCTCTATTCTTCAATTAGCATTGGTAGGGAAAACAAAGACTTGCCAGTGTGATGTTATGGTTTGATTTTCTTGTATTAATTTATACCTAAACTATTGAAAAATTAAAACATTGCCAGTGAAGTCCCCATTTTTCCAAAGAAAAAATTTAGCATGATGTCTGCCACTGTACTCCATATCTACCTACAAAACTAACAAACTAACAAAGAATATATTTTCATCTTTCTCCCCAAAACCCATTATACCAATGATAACTGCTTTCAAGAAGTAAGTCTGATTTCTGTATGTATGTTTCTAAGTCCCCTTGTCCCCCTGAATGACTAGATTTTTGTTTATGAAAAGTACCTCCCTACCTAAATTTCAGCATGTTTAATTTCAATGGGGAATACTTTTTATGTCAAGATTAAGGAAGCCAGGCTTAGAAAGCATGTACATAAGCAACTGTCACAGACAGGAAGTGAATCACGTGGGGGTGATATTTCAGAAAGCTCAGACACGACCCTATCAGTTGTTCAAACATTTAAATACTGATTTAGTTACAGCTGCTTTCCAGGCTTCCCACCTACCCTACATGGTCCCCTGCCAGATTGCCCTTCCCATCTTCTGTCTCATGGTCCAGTAGCCAAAGGTGGAAAGCAGGTGCCAACTGGGAGCTCCAGCTCTACTCCTGCTCTGATTAGCCTTTGTCTGGGCATTTCCAGTTGGGAAATATTTGGCTTTTCACCCTTGGATACATGATACAAAGAGGACAACAGATTCAACTACTTGGAAAAGTAGACTTGTAAAGTTAGACTTGTAAAATGGAGTAAGAAAAAAAAAATAATTGAGACTCCATTTTGGAGCCCAGGTTGAGGAATGTCTTCAGAAAATTCTGGTTCTTCTTGTATACAAAAGCCAAGGTTGTGTGCTGGGCTTATTACTGAAAAATGTGGGCTTTTATACATCAGGTGGAGCCTCTCAAAACACAGGCCTGGAAGTTTAGTTCTTTTGTTTGCCACCCATAATTTTCAGCTTGTGTTGTCAAATTTGCATTTGAAGCCCCTATTAAAGCTACAGCATCAAAATAACTATGACAGTCACTGCAAAATATAAGAAATCAAAAGAAAAGAAAAAAAATGCCCAACCTCTGAAGAGAAGAATGGTTCCAAATGCGGTAATTATGCAGAGCTGTGACGAGCCTCATTCACATATAATGTATACTTGGCGTGAGGGAGGAAGTGCTGTACAAACAAATGTGAGCAGAACCTACAATTCCCATTCGCCAACCACTACGGAGGGGCCCGCTCTTGCAGTCTAGACAAGAGTGACTCAGAAAAATAAGTAATTTGGAGTGGAGCACAGGCGCTCAGGGAAATCTGTCAAAATCAGTGTGGAGTTTGTAACAAAAGGAAGATAAATTTGGTGTGTTTGTCTTTGTTAAACCAAGGACTAAACCGAGAGAGGTGGGTCCCTGTTTCTAACTGTTCAGCATTTCCTGTTTGTCTATTCTGGCTGCAAAGAGTTTGATTCTCACAGATTTTGATGAAATCCGATATACAGTGGTTAAAAAATAGATATCTGAAATCCAAAACAATACATCTACATAGGTTTTCTTTTTTTCCCTATTTTTATTGTACCAAATGGAATAAAAAGTAAACCAATCCTCTTTCCGTTTCTCATTTCTACCTCCTAAAGGTAACTCATTTCAACTTTTACCATCTTTTTTTTTTAAGTTTATATATTTATTTTGAGAAAGAGAAAGTGTGTGAGTGGGAGAGGGGCAGAGAGAGAGAGAGAGAGAGAATCCCAAGCAGTGATCCACGCTGTCACTGCAGAGCCTGACATGGGGCTTGATCTCAACCTCCAGTTCACAACTTGAGCTTATATCAAGAGTTGGTCGCTTAACTGACTGAGCTACCCATGTGCCCCACCACCTTTTATTTTGGAATATACAAATTTGGAATATACAATTTTTCCACATTTCTACCTAGCATGCTCAGCCAATTTTAGATATTTCCTACTTCCTGTTATTAAGCAATCTAACTTACCCCCCAAACCTTTGAAAAACAGATCCCCTATCTTTCCCATATCCTATCTTCTTTACATGTTGCAATATTTTGATAAATCTGTATTTATTTTTGTGACTAAAAACTACTCCACTACTGAGCTAAGGAGTCTCCTGATATTACAGATTTATTTTTTTTCAGTAGGTAAGACTTTGCCCTCTCTCCTTCCCTGCTATCCTCCACCTGACTCTTAGGACCACTATTGTATTACTCTTCCACCACTTCCGATTTTTCAGGTCTGTAAAATCACCTATCACTAATATTTTCCAAATATTTAACCATGTCAGATAATCTAATTGCTCTAATCCTCTTTTCAATAGAAATTTTTCTTCCATAACCCTCTGTTGAGTTTACAACCTTGATTGCTTTGTTATAATGTCCAGAACTTCTGTATGTCTTTCTTTGACTTAGATTCCCTCATTTCTTGTGCCTCATGTCCCTCTCTTTTTTGGTTTATGTTGTCAAGAATGAATTCTCAATATACTTCCTAATCAAGAATGCATAAGAAGTAACTTTTTTTGGCTCTTGAATATGGAAAAAAGTCTTTTCTTGCCCTCACACTCCAGTTTGGGTATGCTTTGTTTCAAATTTCATATTAAAATTGCTCTCCTCAGGATTCTGAAGGCATTACTCCATTCTTTTCCAGTTGTCAGGACTGGTACTAAGAAGTCTAATGACATTTTTTGAGTTTTGCTCTTTTGTATCTAATCCTTTTGCCCTTTTCGAAAACAATTAAGATTTCCTTTTCCCTCCTAGTGTTCTGGAATTTCATGGTGGCATGTCTTATTGATGGGGCTCTGTTTTCACTCTCTCCTCCATTTATTGTGCTGGCCATTGGCACTTGCCAATCTGAAGACTTGTGCTGTCTACGTTGGGGACATTTTCATGTGTATATCTTCAATACATTTCCTCCCTCTACTTTTTTCTGTTTTGTCTTTTGGGCCCTACTATTAGTCATATGTCGGGCCTCCTGACTTGGTCTTCTAACTCCTTTTTTTATCCTTTGTCTCATGTTTTAATTTGTTTTTGCTTTTTTGGTTCTCTTTTCTGGGAGATAATCTCAACTTTATGTTCCAATTCTTCTATTTAATGCTTTTATTTTTGGCTTTAAATTTTTAGGATCTTCTTGTTCTCATTGTTCTTTTTCCATAACAATTCTAGCAGACATATCCTAATTTGGCCCATAGAGTCGTCCTCTAATAAAATCTCCTCCCCTTGAATTCAGGCTTGCTTGTAGCCAACAGAATACGGCAAATGCAATGGGATAGCTTGATTTGGTTATGTCATATTGTAAAAGTGGAAGTAAACTCCTAGAATTACGTTGTGGTATATAGGACTCTGTCTTAGTAGAGTGAGAGGTTCTCCCTGGCCTTGAAGAAGGGAGCTGTCATTAGTGAGAGGGTCTAGGGGAGTGGCACCTGATATGGAATGGTAATTGGCTTCTAGAAGCTGAAAACAGGCCCCTGCTGACAGCCAACAAGAGAACAGGGATGTATGCCATACATACTGACCACAATAATTTATTCCACCATTAAGGTATTTAATAATAAAATAACAATTTTTTTTTAAAAAGGGGTGATAGAGCGGGGACCAACAACTTCTTACAACCGTAAGAAACTGAATTCTGCCAACAACCACATGAGCTTGGGCGAAAAGTCCAAGCTTCAGAAAGGAACATAGCTTGGCCGACACATTGTTTGCACCTTCTGAGACCATGAGCAGATAAACCTGCTAAGCCATACCTTGACTCTTGACCCACATGAACTGTGGAATAATAAACAGATGTTGTTCAAACAGATGAACACATAAGAAGGGAAGGAAAAAAAAATAGAAGAAAGGGAAACAGACCACAAGAAACTCTTAATGATAGAGAATAGACTATGGGTTGACAGAGGGAGGTGGGTAGAAGATGGGCTAGATGGGTGATGAGTATTAACGGAGGGACTTGTGATGAGCACTGGGTATTGTGTGTGAAGGATTAATCATTGAATTCTACTCCTGAAATTGTAGGACTGTTCCATTGTATTTATTGCAATATTGCACTGTATGTTAACTAAAATTTAAATTAAAAATATAAACAAAAACCAAAACATTAAATTTTCAAAAGAAAAAAATAGATATTCTAAGTTTCTAAATTGTGGTGATTTGTTATGCAGTAATGAATAACAAATACAGCAATCTACTATTCTATCTTATATTTGCAATATCATCTCTTACATTTCTGAAGATTTCTTTGTTTCCCAATTAGATTTTTCCTCTATTTAAAAAAATATGTTTTTATTGCTTTCATTTTGGAGATTTTCCATAAAATTTGTATGAAAATTGATAAAAATTGTATGAAAGTTAATAATTAAAATAAGGGACTAAACACCTACTTGAAAATCTTGTGGAACTTATTGGCCATGAGTGATACATCAGCTTTTTGTGCTTGTTTGTTAAGGAACCCCAAATCATACTAACTACAGGTATTCATCTCTGGGTTCATTTAGTTTTCCAGAGATAAACTTCTAATCCACTCACTGCCTGGTGGTGAATGCCTGCTGGATGCATTCCGGGGTCAAGGCAAGTGGGGGAGGTTGATCTGAAAGTCAACATGCTGGGGTGCCTGGGTGGCTCAGTCAGTTGAGTGTACAACTTTGGCTCAGGTCATGATCTCACGGTTTGTGAGTTCGATCCCGAGTCGGGCTCTGTGCTGACAGCTCAGAGTCTGGAGCCTGCTTCTGATTCTGTGTCTCCCTTTCTCTCTCTCCCCTCGCCTGCTCATGCTCCATCTCTGTCTCTCACAAAAGTAAAATAAACATTAAAAAAAAAAGAAAGAAAGCCAACATGCTGACTTTAACTTAATCATTTTATCTTTTTAGTTCTGAGCTTCATGCTTGGTTTCTACAAACAAACAAACACTCACCCAGATTTTTAGTTTTTGCTGATTTCTCTGTGTAAATGCCTTCCCTTGGCTGATTTCGAGCCATTAATGTGACATGAATATGTGAAGAGCGTTGGGAAGAGACGTGTACAATTGGCTCTTGAAAGCTCTTATGCACTGTCTCTAGTACGCCATTGGGTCCCAGAGTCCAAAGATTCTCCATTTCAGTTTCCCTAGACAACAGAAATTTACATACATTGCAAGTGTATTGGTCACTTCAATAGAGAGCTGGATATTGCAAAGGAGAAAAATACACGGAAAATGAGGGTTTAGTGTTCACATTTCCTGGGTGCCAACTCTTAATTCAATTGTGAAATCACAAGACCCTGGGGTCTGAAAACAGAAGAGTGAAATTCCAGGGCTGTAACTATGAGTTTTCTCAGATCTAGGAGAAGATTTTCACATTGGTGTTTGTTCTCTGGGGTCATACTGGATGACTGAACTAAATCCAGATGCAATCTTCAGGGCATAATTCCAGAAGAAAAGGCAACTTTTATCTTCAGCACTCTAATTAGAGGCCTCACATATGTGCCCTTTAACAGTTAAGGGGATTTCAAATTAAGGGCCCACATCTCCCTGACTTATGGTTTAAACCTGTCTTCCTTTGTGAGCATCATGAGCATAAGTGACAGATTTACTGGAGCTCATCACACCTCCCACCTTCTCTAGCAGTTCAATTGGCCCCCAAGTCAAACCAGGTTAGAGCAAAATCCTGGACAAAGGAGCAGTGCCCCAGGTCCTCGCCTGATGATCCAGTTCCAAGACAGGGCCCAGTTCCCAAACTTCTGTTCCAAGTTTGAGAGACATGGCTACAATATGTGAGAATACTGTTTGTGCTTTCTCTCTGACAAAGGGAAGGGCAGCAGGGGCCAGGGGCCGCTTTACTAAAAAACAAAACTAGCTGTTCTTTTTTCCCCTGAAGTAAAAGGCGAGAAGCCTTGGCAGTACCCTGAGTGGGAGGGAGTCCTAGGAAGAAACTGGCTAGTGTTCCATCCCTTCTCCTCTCTACTTGAGGGTTTCTGACTGGCCCTTCTAGTCTCCGCACAGCCCACCAGGCCAGCTGGGCAGCAGCATTCCAAGAGAGAAGTGCCTCTTTGAAGTTGGGAGACTGAAGATATCTTGCCCTACATGGGGCTGCGGCACAGAGCTAAAGCTCTGCGGAATGATCAAAATAATTGCTTGGGCTGCCTTCCTTCCCAAAGAGCTTTCCTAGGGTGAGATGACACACAGCCGTATTTTAGGAGTCCTCCAAACAAGCTGGCAGCAGGGCTGTTGCTAGGCCAGGTAAAATCCAGGAAAATCCAAGTAAAATCTGCATTCCCAAGGTACTCTGTACATAGAGAAAGCATAGCTTATTTTTTCCCACCATGTTGGTTTTGTCTACTCTTATTTTCTGAAAAGTGGAATTTTGAGTTTTTTAATAAAAAGTAGAATATGTATGCATTAGGGAAATGTAGAGAATGCAAATAAGGGCAAAGAGATTATACTATAAAGGTGTACTGCTTAATCCCCAAAAAACATTTTTTTCATTGTGGTATAATACGTATAATATAAAATTTATCATCTTAAAGATATTTAAATGTTGTAATTCAATGGCATTAAGTATATACACAGTGGTGTGTAACCATCACCAATGTCTATTTCCAGAGTTTTATCATCCTCCTAAATAGAAAATCTGCAGCCATTAGCCAATAATTCCCTATCCTCTATTCCCTTCACACCCTGGAAATTTCTATTCTACTTTCTGTCTCTATGAATTTGCCTTCATAAAATAGCTCACGTAAGTGAAATCAAACACTATTTGTCCTTTTTGTCTGCTCATTTCACTGAGCCTATTTTCAAAGTTTATCCATGCTATGGTATGTATTAGAACTTCATTCCTTTTTATGGCTGAACAATCAATAGTCCATTTTTGTTTTTGAAAATATTTTGTTTATCAAAATGTTTACCACATCTTGTTTCTCAATTCACCTTCCAATTGAACTTGGATGTTGCCACTTTTAGCTATTATAAATAATGCTGTTATGAATATTAGTCTGCAAGCATGTGTTTGTTTGAGTTCTTATTTTCAACTCTTTTGTGTCTATACCTAGAGTGGAATTGTTGGGTCATACATTAACTCTACCTTTAACTTCTTGGGAAAATACCAAACTGTTTTCCAACAGCTCATCCATTTTATATTCCAACCAGCAAGGTACAATGATTCCATGAGAGTTCCAATTTCTTCACATGTTATCAATACTTGCTATTCTTTCTTTTCCTTTTTTTTTTTTTTTAATAATAACCAATTTAGTGGGTGTGAAGTGGTATTCCACTGTGGTTTAAATTAACATTTCCCTAGTGACTAATGATGTTGAGCAACTTTTCACGTGCTTATTAGCCATTTGTATATTTTTTTCAGAAAAATACCTATTCAAGTCTCTTGTCTATTTTTTAATAGGGTTGTTTTTCTTTTGTTTGCTTCCAGTTATCTTTATACATTTTTTAAATTCCATAGATGAGATCATACAGTATGTAATTTTGTACCCTGATTTTCCACAAAATCATTAAGATTACTTGTGTGTATCTTTTTCTCTTTTATTACACTGAGCCCTTGTAGGGCAATGACCAAGATTATGTCTCAAACTCATATTTTAATCAAAGATAAATTATAATGCATTTTCATGCCTCTGGATCTTTGCACTCCCTCTGGCTGCCATGGTCTTCCCAACCCCCTTTATTTGCCTGGTGATCTCCTACTTGTCCTTCAAAACTCAGACTTCCCTGACTTTTAAAACAGAGTTGATAACTCCCCTTTTTTTAGTTTCACTGCTTATCATAATGTATTGTAATAATTTATTTGATTGTCTTCCCTCCCCGTCTGTGAGGTCTTTTGGGCAAAATGATTGCTGTATTGATCTTTGCATCTTCAGTACCTGTCAGGGATCCTGGAACATCACAGATGTTTACCAAAAGCATGTTGAATGTTGAGTGAAGGAAAAATGGACATTTGTTTTAAAAACATGTAGTATGCGGGGCGCCTGGGTGGCTTAGTCGGTTAAGCGTCCGACTTTCGCTTAGGTCATGATCTCGCGGTTTGTGGGTTCGAGCCCCGCGTCGGGCTCTGTGCTGACTTCCAGCTCAGAGCCTGGAGCCTGTTTCAGTCTGCGACTCCCTCTCTCTCTGACCCTCCCCTGCTCACGCTGTCTCTCTCTCTCTCTGTCTTAGAAATAAATAAAACATTAAAAAAAAAAATAAAAACATGTAGTATGCGTCTGCAGACATAAATGAGGTTCAATTACTTCCTTCTATATAGAGATCAGGGAACAAAAGTAGCAACAACTAACAATTTAAAAAAAGCTTTGTGGTTTACAAAGGGTTTTCGTGTACTCTATTTTGTTTTATCTCAATAACAACCTTATTAAGGATATGTAAATGGTCCTGCTTTATAAATAGAGAGGCTCCCAGAGGTTCTGACTTGCCCAAGGTCACACAACTGGTGAGGGTTGTACTATAGCAGATTGTTCTCTTTCTCCAAATCACATTCTGTTTCTGATTGTAAGTGCCAAGGCTGCTAATGGGCAAGATTTATCCTTTGAACTAATTTCCCAACCTCTGAACACATAAGACTTGGTGGGAATAAAATGTTAATTCAGAAGCTCAGAGATAAGCTGAAAGTTTTGCAACAAAATGGGATAGAGTGAACCAATCTCTAAAAAAGCAAATTTCTAAAATAAATAGAAAAGATTTATCCAAAAGGGAAATTCAAGATCTTCTCAAAAATTAAAAATAATTTTTTTTTAATGTTTTATTTATTTCTAGGAGAGAGAGAGAGCGTGAGCAGGGGGTCAGAGAGAGAAGGGAGTCACAGACTGAAACAGGCTCAGGTCCAAGCTGGCAGTCAGCACAGAGCCCACGGGGCTCGAACCCACGAACCGTGAGATCATGACCCAAGCGAAAGTCGGACGCTTAACCGACTAAGCCACCCAGGTGCCCCAAAAATTAAAAATAATTTTAAAAACACAAAGTCAGGTACTTCTTTGATATCTTTAAATATCTTTAATATTTCAAATTTTATGGCCATGTTATCAAGTATTTATGTGATTTATTTTTGACCTGTTTTGTTGCTTTTGTTTTAGACATAGAAAATACTTACTGATAGCAGTGTCCATGTGTGTTGTTGGCTTTTCCTAAATTATCGGTTTAAATGAATAGGCTTGGGTTCACATGTCAGTTATATTCCATTCTTGCATTTTTTCATTTTTAGAATTTTCACATTTTTACTTTTTATAGAGTCCAGTTCTCTGGTAAGATTCTACATCTTATCTATTTTTGAACCTAATAATTTTTTTTAGTTGGTAACTGAAAAGCCCAATATCTGCAACACCAGTGCATCAGCTTTCATTGTCTGGTTTCGTTTTTCTTCTTTTCTCAGTCTTATTTCTTGACATGCATGGTAAGTGTTGACTGAAAGTTAAACATTGCCAGTGAAGCATTGTAGAAGGTCTGGAAGATGGTATCTTTCTTCAGAGAAGATTCTCTTTACACTCTGGCAGGCAGGAGCAAATCACCACAATCCAATCACTTGAGCCTAGGTTTCAAAATTTGTGAGTTTTTTTCTTATTTTGGTCACTTGCACATCTTGAATGTAGTTCTCTGAATGCTTAGAGTGTTTAACAGGGCTCCTCTTTGGTAAGACTCAAATTTCATTTTTTGGGTCTCCTTGGTATGATGAGACTGCCAAAAACTCCACTCAATTTCTAAGTTACTTTCTGTTTGGCTCTTAGCCTCTTGTTCTGTGTAGCTTAAGAATTAACAAATACCCTGAGATGAAAACTTGCATAGAATGTTGGCCTCACTTTTATGCATTCTCCTTTCTTGGGATCTTGGATTCTGATGCAGCTGCATAAGCAATCCCTTTTTTCTAGTCCCTTGAGCCCTATACATGTATTGACCTTTAAGCACCTACATTTAGTTTTAAACTTTTTAAGAATGAGCAAATGCCGTGCGGACTACAGTAAAGCGCACGATATTGGGGTCACCTCAGCAAGTTTCTCTTCTGTCCCTCAAATCCTAGCAACCCCAGGTGATTAGGGTGTTGGAACTTTCAGCCCCACCCAATCCCCCAACCTCAGAGAAGGAAAGAGGGGCTAGAGTTTGAGTTCAACTGCCAATGACCAATAACTCTCCCAATCATGCCTGTGTAATGAAGCGCCCATAAAACTCAAAAGGACTGGGTTCAGAGAGCTTCCAGGTTGGTGAACACATGAAGGTGCTGGGAGGGGAGCATGGAAGTTCTGTGCCCGTTCTCCCACACTTCACCTAGTTCACGTCCTCCATCTGACTGTTCCTAAATTGCATCCTTTTATAATAAACTGGTAATCTAGGAAGTAATCCATTTTTCTGATTTCTGTGAGCCACCCTAGCACATTAATAGAGCCCAATGAGGGGGTCATGGGACCCTCTGATGTATAGCTGGAAGGTCAGGAGCTTAGGTGATGATTTGGACTTGCAATGACATCTGAAGTTGGGGGTAGTCTTGCAGGACTGAGCCTTTAACCTGTGGGATCTAATGCTATCTCCAGATAGGTAGGGGCAGAATTGGGTTAAATTAAGGGACACCCAGTTGGTGTCCCAGAATTGCATGATGTATGGAAAATCCATGCATCTGGTGTCAGAAGTTAAGTTGTGTAGTCAAGTAGTGTGAGAGTTAAGGAGACACACACAGGAGTGTGTTTTTCCTTTAAAATAGTATTTTTCTCATTAGGTTGCTATGAGGATTAAATGAGGTCCTGTGTTAAGAACAGTGCCTGGCATATAGTGAGTGCCAATCAGTGTTGCTTTCCTGCCCTTTCTCTGCCTAAGGTCATTCCAATGGATTAAATATATTTTCCTCACTATACAGTTTCAGTTTAAAAAAAGATTAGAAGAACGTTAAAGATTCTTTCCTTTCACTGTGGCTCTGAGAAGCCCATGATCTATAATTTCGCTAGTGATTACCAAAATTCCACTGTCAAATGGCAGCTGACTGTCAGTGATGGGTTCCCTGGGATACTTGCCAATCTCAAGGTGTGTGCAGAAAAGAGGGCAGGAATGCAATCTAGACTAGGTTTCTCAGGTCCTACCATAGAAGAGAACCAGAAGCAGCATATAGAATATCAGCATGAGGGACGCCTGGGTGGCTCAGTTGGTTAAGCACCCTACTACAGCTCAGGTCATGATCTCACAGTTCATGAGTTTGAGCTCCATGCTGGGCTCTATCCTGATAGCACAGAGCTGGAGCCTGCTTGAGATTCTGTGTCTCCCACTCTCTCCCAGCCCCTCACTTGCTTGTGCTCCATCTCTCTCTCAAAAATAAATAAGCATTGAGAAAAAAAAGAAAAAAATTGTATAGAATACCAGCATGAGAGGATATTTCTTATAACTGGATGGTCTTGTATGACCTGAGTATGACCTAGTTAGACAAAGTCAACTACTGTCTATACTCTTAGGCAAATTGTTTTGCAATCATTTTGCTGGCTAAGCTTTGTTTGGTGGAGGAATTTAATCTCTTAGATTTATTATATAAATTAATGGGTCATTCATGCTCTAGTGGACCACAGAAGGGAATTGGTAAAATCATGTATGGGTAGATCCTCCAAGATACATAGACAGGTACACTGATTCCAGGTCCAATTTGATGCAGTGGCTGAAAGGGGACATGAACCCTGAGATGAATGTGAAGATGGACCCAACAGGCTTCATTCCCAAAATAAATAAGTTGCTTCCTTTCAAAGGTAAGAAATTATGGGCTGGGATCCAGAGTGGAAAACCCCTCAGTGCTAGTTTTACTGTTTGTTTGTTTGTTTATGTTATTTTGAGAGAGAGAGCATGCACACAAGTGGGGGAGGGGCAGAGAGAGAGAGGGAGAGAGAGAGAGTCCCAGGCTTCAAGCTGAGGCATTCAGAAGCCCCTAGTGCTAGTTTTGGAAGATGCTACGAGTTTGGTATAGAGTAATTATGATCAGTGTCGATGTCAAATCCTTCTGAGACATAACTAATATTAACTCTGAGTGGTTTTGACAGCATCTTTTTCTTATTCTACCAAAGACAGTCCTGTCTTTGCCAGCCCTGTTCTCTGTCGTCCGTGTCTGGAGAGAAGCACAGAGGGCCCACATGTTAACGCGCTGAGGCAGAAGGAGAGTGAAGGAAGGAAGGAAGGCATCTGTGAAGCTTGAGAGCAGAGGGTGAGTTTCTTCTGGGGGTGGAGGGAGGGGGAGAAGTTGAGAGTTGAGGAGAAAGGCTTTGGAGCAGCTGTGGGGTCCCAGGCTATGGTATGCTGTAAGCCGGGTCTTTAGGAACAAAAGAAGTGCCCTGATTTGTAGCAACTGCCAAGTTCCATGGTGTGAAGAATCTCACCATGGCTGACTGCAGGCTACCAATGCAAAGTCAACCAGCTAGAAAAATTCAGCTTACCACTGTGGGAGGGAAGTAAAGAGGAAGGAAAAGATTTAGTATTTTAATCGTCTTTAATGTTCTTTGAGAAATAGGATTGAAGAAGCCTGATGCCTTGGGCTCTTGAACTATGTATTTAAAATACAATGCTATTCTAACTGGTCCAAAAGCGTCTCCTGGTTGATAACGGTGACCCTCAGAAGGAAAGAGGGAAAGAGACTGAAATTTGTTCAGTACTTGTTATGTGTCAGGTATTTCACTACCTTGATGCCATTCACACCACACAATAACACCAGGAGACAACAACACTAGAATTGTCCTCATTTTTCACACGAGGAAATGTAGGTTCAGAGATCCGAAAGTAACTCTCTTAAAGTCATTCTGCTAGGAAGTGGGCAATTCAGGACCTGAACCTGGTTTTTCTTGGCTCTGGGACCCGTGATTTGTTCACCACATGTCCCTGCAGAATCCTCTGTTCCACTGGGACCCAGGCCATGAGAGCAGCATCCAGGAGACTACTGCATCATCCTCACCTATCTCATTCGTTATTTGCACTCAGGGGACACACTCTGTCTATTGAAACTCCAGATCCCACATCCTTGCCGTCTCAAACTCCCCCTTCCTCTCTGGCCCTCCTTTTACCCCCAAGTCCAATATACAGTGTTGAAGTGCACAGCTAACTTCCATCCTGGTGTGAGGGCTTTAGGGGCACAAACCTTGTATCTAGCAGAGACTGTGAGTTTAGACTCAGGCTACTCAGGGAGCTTTCCAAAGCCCCACATCTCGAACAAACCCCTCAAGTGCTGTGGTCCACAAGTTTTTTGCCTGATGGCTCTTCTCACCCTTCCTCGAGGCCCTGAACCTCTGGATGGTGATTCTTAATAGCTTAGCTCAAGGATGCTTCCTTGACCTAAACTGAGCTATTATTTGTAGCTGTCTTTTCAATCTCTCTATAAGGAGGTGCATGTCTTCTACCTCCAATCTCCATGGTCTTAGGAATCACATTTTAAGTGTGTGAGTCCATGGTCCATGAATTTTGGGTGAAACACATACCCCTGCATTCAGCTGTCATCTGCCAGCTTTTTATTCTCAGCATGTTTTTTATTTTTTTTTTTCTTTTTCTTTTTTTAATATTTTTATTTATTTCTAGGAGAGAGAGACAGCGTGAGACAGCATGAGCAGGGGAGGGTCAGAGAGGGAGATACAGACTCTGAAACAGGCTCCAGGCTCTGAGCTGGCAGTCAGCACAGAGCCCGACATGGGGCTTGAACCCACGAACCGTGAGATCATGACCTAAGCGAAAGTCGGACGCTTAATCGACTGAGCTACCCAGGCGCCCCGTCTCAGAATGTTTTTTAAATTATCCTGCAGGAGTTGTCCTTCCTGAATACAGATCCCCTCCATGCTGGGAGGGTGCAGACCCTGCTCTAGTGTCCTCAGTTCATGGCTCATAGTACCAACATCCACAAGTTGAAGAAATTGCTGATTTGTCTAAGGAAAGTCTCATGGGCTTTAATGTTGTAAAAAGTTAAAAAGTACCTGGATGAGTACTCAGGAAAGCAGAGAGTTTAAGTCTATTAGAGTGTGGCTTTGGAGTCAAAGACTACATAATTTTGGTTCCATTTAACAACTAATCTTCAAATCTTGTGTTCTCAGTCTATAAATATGGGA
>JAESUZ010003990.1:0-21233 GCA_017311185.1 Proteles cristata cristata
AAAATGATGCTACGACCATTCAAGGAAGAGCACGGAGCTCGACGATGGGAGAAACAAGGTGCGAAATGCAATCATCAGGTATTATTGTTATTTCCGTAAGGCACGAAGGTAAGGAAACACACCTACGGAAGGAAAAGCTGCATGTGAGATACTCAAATCTTGGAGGGGACGCGGTGGGGAGCACGTCATTCGACTCCCCTCATCGTTCACTACGTAGATAATGACGGATCACGATGCTGAAAGCCGTCCAGGAATTGCAGGGAGCTCGACTATCGGAAAAACACTGTGCCAAGTGCAACAATCAGCTGTTCGATTTGCTTCCCGAAAGGAAGAATGTTTGAAAACAAACGCATGGAACTAAGAGCTGTGGGTGTTATACACCCACCGTGTATAGAAGAGCACCGTGGCGACCACCCCGTTCCAGTACCATCATCTGTCCCTGCGAAGACAGCGACGGACGAGGATGCTGAGACCAGTCAAGGAAGGGGAGAATGCTCGATTCTGTGCAAGAAGGCTCTAAGGAAAGCCGCGTTCAGCAACCAGACGTTTCCCCAGGTGAGGAACGCTGGAAAACACATGCAGGGAAGAAGAAGCTCCGTGTGAAAATACTCCACCTCCAGAAACAACATGGTGGGGAATCACTGATTGAACTATCGTCATCGTCACAACGGAGAGAGTGACTGGAATCAGACGCTAAGACCCAAGAAGGAAGTGCAGGTGACTCCAGTCTGTGAAACAACCCGGTGTGGAATGCTATACTCAGATACCATCGGGTGTCCGTAAGGAAGGAATGTTGGAAAACACACTAATGGCAGAAAAAGTGGAGTGTGTTACAATCCAACCATAGAAAGAACACAGTGGCCATCACATCCTTCAAACACCGTCGTGTTGCTCTACGTAGACCGTGACTGAAATGGATGCTGAGACCAGTCAAGGAAGGGCAGGGAGCTCGACTCTGGGAACAACAATGGGCGAAACGCAACCTTCAGTTACTCTTGACTTTCACTAAGTTAACAAGGTTTGGAAACACATACACGGAAGTAAAAGATGAGTGGCTGAACTCATCTCTTAGAGTGGGAACTTTGGCGCACACCAAATGCAACTACCATCATCTTCCGCTACGTAGACTGTGACTGAAAATGGTGCTGAGTCCAGTCCAGGAACTGCAGGGTGCTCAATTCTGTGACATCACGCTCTATGGAATGCCGTACTCAGGAACCCTACAGATCCTCTAGGTCAGTCACGATGGAAAACACACGCATGGAAAGAGAAGCTGAGTGGGATGCACTCCACTCCGAAGTAGGACACTATGGGGAACCCCTCAGGGAAGGAGCGTCATCTTTCCACCAAGTATCCAGTGAGCGACGAAAGAGGCTGAGACCAAAGCACGAAGTGCTGGGAGATAACCTATGGGAGAAACGCTGTGCGGAAGGCAACAATCACTTCTTCTTTTGGTTTCCCTACCATAAACTGGTGAGAAAAACAGCCCTGGAAATCAAGGCTGACTCTCTTAGACAAAACTGTTAGGAAGAATTCTGTGGCGAACACCCCATTCTACTAACATCATCTTTCACTATGTGGACTGTGACTGAAAAGGAAGCTGAGACCAGTGAAGGAAGTGCAGGGTTCTGGATTCCGTGAATATACGCTGTGCGGAATCCCGGCTTCGAAAACCATAGGGTCTCGCTAGGTGAGTAACGTTGGAAAACACTTGCAGGGAGGAAGCAGTTCAGTGTGAAATACTCGACGTCCAGGAAGATCATGGTGGGGAAACACTGAGTCAACTACCGTCTTCCTGGAAAACGTAGACAGTCAGTGAGAAGAGATGCTAAGAGCAACGAAGCGAGTGCAGGGTGCTCCTCTCTGCGAGACACCACCGTGTGGAATGCTGCCTTCAGGGACCATACTCTTTCCGTATGGAAGGCATGTTTGGAATCACACTGAGAGAAGGAGGAGCTGAGTGTGTCATAGTCAAGTCATAGAAAGAACACTGTGGCGAACACCTCCTTCAACTGCCGACATCTTTCACTTCCCACACCGTGACCGAAAATGATGCTACGACCATTCAGGGAAGAGCACGGAGCTCGACGATGGGAGAAACAAGGTGCGAAATGCAATCATCAGGTATTATTGTTATTTCCCTAAGGCACGAAGGTAAGGAAACACACCTACGGAAGGAAAAGCTGCATGTGAGATACTCAACTCTTGGAGGGGACGCGGTGGGGAGCACGTCATTCGACTCCCCTCATCGTTCACTACGTAGATAATGACGGATCACGATGCTGAAAGCCGTCCAGGAATTGCAGGGAGCTCGACTATCGGAAAAACACTGTGCAAGTGCAACAATCAGCAGTTCGATTTGCTTCCCGAAAGGAAGAATGTTTGAAAACAAACGCATGGAACTAAGAGCTGTGGGTGTTATACACCCACCGTGTATAGAAGAGCACCGTGGCGACCACCCCGTTCCAGTACCATCATCTGTCCCTGCGAAGACAGCGACGGACGAGGATGCTGAGACCAGTCAAGGAAGGGGAGGGTGCTCGATTCTGTGCAAGAAGGCTCTAAGGAAAGCCGCGTTCAGCACCCAGACGTTTCCCCAGGTGAGGAAAGCTGGAAAACACATGCAGGGAAGAAGAAGCTCCGTGGGAAGATACTCCACCTCCAGAAACAACATGGTGGGGAATCACTGATTGAACTATCGTCATCGTCACAACGGAGAGAGTGTCGGGAATCGGACGCTAAGCCCGAAGAAGGAAGTGCAGGTGACTCCAGTCTGTGAAACAACACGGTGTGGAATGCTATACTCAGATAAAATCGGGTGTCCGTAAGGAAGGAATGTTGGAAAACACACTTATGGAAGGAAAAGTGGAGTGTGTTACAATCCAACCATAGAAAGAACACAGTGGCCATCACATCCTTCAAACACCGTCGTGTTGCTCTACGTAGACCGTGACTGAAATGGATGCAGAGACCAGTCAAGGAAGTGCAGGGAGCTCGACTCTGGGATCAACAATGTGCGAAACGCAACCTTCAGTTACTCTTGACTTTCACTAAGTTAACAAGGTTTGAAAACACATACACGGAAGTAAAAGCTGAGTGGCTGAACTCATCTCTTAGAGTGGGAACTTTGGCGCACACCAAATGCAACTACCATCATCTTCCGCTACGTAGACTGTGACTGAAAATGGTGCTGAGTCCAGTCCAGGAAGTGCAGGGTGCTCAATTCTGTGACATCACGCTCTATGGAATGCCGTACTCAGGAACCCTATAGATCCTCTAGGTCAGTCACGATGGAAAACACACGCATGGAAAGAGAAGCTGAGTGGGATGCACTCCACTCCGAAGTAGGACACTATGGGGAACCCCTCAGGGAAGGAGCGTCATCTTTCCACCAAGTATCCAGTGAGCGACGAAAGAGGCTGAGAGCAAAGCACGAAGTGCTGGGAGATAAACTATGGGAGAAACGCTGTGCGAAATGCTACGATCACTTCTTCTTTTGGTTTCCCTACCATAAACTGGTGAGAAAAACAGTCCTGGAAATCAAGGCTGACTCTCTTAGACAAAACTGTTAGGAAGAATTCTGTGGCGAACACCCCATTCTACTAACATCATCTTTCACTACGTGGACTGTGACTGAAAAGGAAGCTGAGACCAGTGAAGGAAGTGCAGGGTTCTGGATTCCGTGAATATACGCTGTGCGGAATCCCGGCTTCGAAAACCATAGGGTCTCGCTAGGTGAGTAACGTTGGAAAACACTTGCAGGGAGGAAGCAGTTCAGTGTGAAATACTCGACGTCCAGGAAGATCATGGTGGGGAAACACTGAGTCAACTACCGTCTTCCTGGAAAACGTAGACAGTCAGTGAGAAGAGATGCTAAGAGCAACGAAGCGAGTGCAGGGTGCTCCTCTCTGCGAGACACCACCGTGTGGAATGCTGCCTTCAGGGACCATACTCTTTCCGTACGGAAGGCATGTTTGGAATCACACTGAGAGAAGGAGGAGCTGAGTGTGTCATAGTCAAGTCATAGAAAGAACACTGTGGCGAACACCTCCTTCAACTGCCGACATCTTTCACTTCCTACACCGTGACTGAAAATGATGCTACGACCATTCAAGGAAGAGCACGGAGCTCGACGATGGGAGAAACAAGGTGCGAAATGCAATCATCAGGTATTATTGTTATTTCCCTAAGTTACGAAGGTAAGGAAACACACCTACGGAAGGAAAAGCTGCATGTGACATACTCAACTCTTGGAGGGGACGCGGTGGGGAGCACGTCATTCGAATCCCCTCATCGTTCACTACGTAGATAATGACGGATCAAGATGCTGAAAGCCGTCCAGGAATTGCAGGGAGCTCGACTATCGGAAAAACACTGTGCCAAGTGCAACAATCAGCAGTTCGATTTGCTTCCCGAAAGGAAGAATGTTTGAAAACAAACGCATGGAACTAAGAACTGTGGGTGTTATACACCCACCGTGTATAGAAGAGCACCGTGGCGACCACCCCGTTCCAGTACCATCATCTGTCCCTGCGAAGACAGCGACGGACGAGGATGCTGAGACCAGTCAAGGAAGGGGAGGGTGCTCGATTCTGTGCAAGAAGGCTCTAAGGAAAGCCGCGTTTAGCAACCAGACGTTTCCCCAGGTGAGGAACGCTGGAAAACACATGCAGGGAAGAAGAAGCTCCGTGGGAAGATACTCCACCTCCAGAAACAACATGGTGGGGAATCACTGATTGAACTATCGTCATCGTCACAACGGAGACAGTGACTGGAATCGGACGCTAAGACCCAAGAAGGAAGTGCAGGTGACTCCAGGTTGTGAAACAACACGGTGTGGAATGCTATTCTCAGATACCATCGGGTGTCCGTAAGGACGGAATGTTGGAAAACACACTTATGGAAGGAAAAGTGGAGTGTGTTACAATCCAACCATAGAAAGAACACAGTGGCCATCACATCCTTCAAACACCGGCATGTTGCTCTATGTAGACCGTGACTGAAATGGATGCTGAGACCAGTCAAGGAAGGGCAGGGAGCTCGACTCTGGGAACAACAATGGGCGAAACGCAACCTTCAGTTACTCTTGACTTTCACTAAGTTAACAAGGTTTGGAAACACATACACGGAAGTAAAAGCTGAGTGGCTGAACTCATCTCTTAGAGTGGGAACTTTGGCGCACACCAAATGCAACTACCATCATCTTCCGCTACGTAGACTGTGACTGAAAATGGTGCTGAGTCCAGTCCAGGAAGTGCAGGGTGCTCAATTCTGTGACATCACGCTCTATGGAATGCCGTACTCAGGAACCCTACAGATCCTCTAGGTCAGTCACGATGGAAAACACACGCATGGAAAGAGAAGCTGAGTGGGATGCACTCCACTCCGAAGTAGGACACTATGGGGAACCCCTCAGGGAAGGAGCGTCATCTTTCCACCAAGTATCCAGTGAGCGACGAAAGAGGCTGAGAGCAAAGCACGAAGTGCTGGGAGATAAACTATGGGAGAAACGCTGTGCGAAATGCTACGATCACTTCTTCTTTTGGTTTCCCTACCATAAACTGGTGAGAAAAACAGCCCTGGAAATCAAGGCTGACTCTCTTAGACAAAACTGTTAGGAAGAATTCTGTGGCGAACACCCGATTCTACTAACATCATCTTTCACTATGTGGACTGTGACTGAAAAGGAAGCTGAGACCAGTGAAGGAAGTGCAGGGTTCTGGATTCCGTGAATATACGCTGTGCGGAATCCCGGCTTCGAAAACCATAGGGTCTCGCTAGGTGAGTAACGTTGGAAAACACTTGCAGGGAAGAAGCAGCTCAGTGTGAAATACTCGACGTCCAGAAAGATCACCGTGGGGAAACACTGAGTCAACTACCATCTTCCTGGAAAACGTAGACAGTCAGTGAGAAGAGATGCTAAGAGCAACGAAGCGAGTGCAGGGTGCTCCTCTCTGCGAGACAGCACCGTGTGGAATGCTGCCTTCAGGGACCATACTCTTTCCGTACGGAAGGAATGTTTGGAATCACACGGAGAGAAGGAGGAGCTGAGTGTGTCATAGTCAACTCATAGAAAGAACACTGTGGCGAACACCTCCTTCAACTGCCGACATCTTTCACTTCCCACACCGTGACCAAAAATGATGCTACGACCATTCAAGGAAGAGCACGGAGCTCGACGATGGGAGAAACAAGGTGCGAAATGCAGTCATCAGGTATTATTGTTATTTCCCTAAGGTACGAAGGTAAGGAAACACACCTACGGAAGGAAAATCTGCATGTGAGATACTCAACTCTTGGAGGGGACGCGGTGGGGAGCAGTCATTCGACTCCCCTCATCGTTCACTACGTAGATAATGACGGATCACGGTGCTGAAAGACGTCCAGGAATTGCAGGGAGCTCGACTATCGGAAAAACACTGTGTCAAGTGCAACAATCAGCAGTTCGATTTGTTTCCCGAAAGGAAGAATGTTTGAAAACAAACGCATGGAACTAAGAGCTGTGGGTGTTATACACCCACCGTGTATAGAAGAGCACCGTGGCGACCACCCCGTTCCAGTACCATCATCTGTCCCTACGAAGACAGCGACTGACGAAGATGCTGAGACCAGTCAAGGAAGGGGAGGGTGCTCGATTCAGTGCAAGAAGGCTCTAAGGAAAGCCGCGTTCAGCAACCAGACGTTTCCCCAGGTGAGGAACGCTGGAAAACACATGCAGGGAAGAAGAAGCTCCGTGGGAAGATACTCCACCTCTAGAAACAACATGGTGGGGAATCTCTGATTGAACTATCGTCATCGTCACAACGGAGAGAGTGACTGGAATCAGACGCTAAGACCCAAGAAGGAAGTGCAGGTGACTCCAGTCTGTGAAACAACACGGTGTGGAATGCTATACTCAGATACCATCGGGTGTCCGTAAGGAAGGAATGTTGGAAAACACACTAATGGCAGGAAAAGTGGAGTGTGTTACAATCCAACCATAGAAAGAACACAGTGGCCATCACATCCTTCAAACACCGTCATGTTGCTCTATGTAGACCGTGACTGAAATGGATGCTGAGACCAGTCAAGGAAGTGCAGGGAGCTCGACTCTGGGAACAACAATGGGCGAAACGCAGCCTTCAGTTACTCTTGACTTTCACTAAGTTAACAAGGTTTGGAAACACATACACGGAAGTAAAAGCTGAGTGGTTGAACTCATCTCTTAGAGTGGGAACTTTGGGGCACACCAAATGCAACTACCATCATCTTCCGCTGCGTAGACTGTGACTGAAAATGGTGCTGAGTCCAGTCCAGGAAGTGTAGGGTGCTCAATTCTGTGACATCACGCTCTATGGAATGCCGTACTCAGGAACCCTATAGATCCTCTAGGTCAGTCACGATGGAAAACACACGCATGGAAAGAGAAGCTGAGTGGGATGCACTCCACTCCGAAGTAGGACACTATGGGGAAACCCTCAGGGAAGGAGCGTCATCATTCCACCAAGTATACAGTGAGCGACGAAAGAGGCTGAGAGCAAAGCACTAAGTGCTGGGAGATAAACTATGGGGGAAACGCTGTGCGAAATGCAACGATCACTTCTTCTTTTGGTTTCCCTACCATAAACTGGTGGGAAAAACAGCCCTGGAAATCAAGGCTGACTCTCTTAGACAAAACAGTTAGGAAGAATTGTGTGGCGAACACCCCATTCTACTAACATCATCTTTCACTATGTGGACTGTGACTGAAAAGGAAGCTGAGACCAGTGAAGGAAGTGCAGGGTTCTGGATTCCGTGAATATACGCTGTGCGGAATCCCGGCTTCGAAAACCATAGGGTCTCGCTAGGTGAGTAACGTTGGAAAACACTTGCAGGGGAGAAGCAGCTCAGTGTGAAATACTCGACGTCCAGAAAGATCACGGAGGGGAAACACTGAGTCAACTACCGTCATCCTGGAAAACGTAGACAGTCAGTGAGAAGAGATGCTAAGAGCAACGAAGCGAGTGCAGGGTGCTCCTCTCTGCGAGACACCACCGTGTGGAATGCTGCCTTCAGGGACCATACTCTTTCCGTACGGAAGGCATGTTTCGAATCACACTGAGAGAAGGAGGAGCTGAGTGTGTCATAGTCAAGTCATAGAAAGAACACTGTGGCGAACACCTCCTTCAACTGCCGACATCTTTCACTTCCTACACCGTGACCGAAAATGATGCTACGACCATTCAAGGAAGAGCACGGAGCTCGACGATGGGAGAAACAAGGTGCGAAATGCAATCATCAGGTATTATTGTTATTTCCCTAAGGTACGAAGGTAAGGAAACACACCTACGGAAAGAAAAGCTGCATGTGAGATACTCAACTCTTGGAGGGGACGCGGTGAGGAGCACGTCATTCGACTCCCCTCATCGTTCACTACGTAGATAATGACGGATCAAGATGCTGAAAGCCGTCCAGGAATTGCAGGGAGCTCGACTATCGGAAAAACTCTGTGCCAAGTGCAACAATCAGCAGTTCGATTTGCTTCCCGAAAGGAAGAATGTTTGAAAACAAACGCATGGAACTAAGAGCTGTGGGTGTTATACACCCACCGTGTATAGAAGAGCACCGTGGCGACCACCCCGTTCCAGTACCATCATCTGTCCCTGCGAAGACAGCGACGGACGAGGATGCTGAGACCAGTCAAGGAAGGGGAGGGTGCTCGATTCTGTGCAAGAAGGCTCTAAGGAAAGCCGCGTTCAGCAACCAGACGTTTCCCCAGGTGAGGAACGCTGGAAAACACATGCAGGGACGAAGAAGCTCCGTGGGAAGATACTCCACCTCCAGAAACAACATGGTGGGGAATCACTGATTGAACTATCGTCATCGTCACAACGGAGAGAGTGTCGGGAATCGGACGCTAAGACCCAAGAAGGAAGTGCAGGTGACTCCAGTCTGTGAAACAACACGGTGTGGAATGCTATACTCAGATAAAATCGGGTGTCCGTAAGGAAGGAATGTTGGAAAACACACTTATGGAAGGAAAAGTGGAGTGTGTTACAATCCAACCATAGAAAGAACACAGTGGCCATCACATCCTTCAAACACCGTCATGTTGCTCTACGTAGACCGTGACTGAAATGGATGCAAAGACCAGTCAAGGAAGTGCAGGGAGCTCGACTCTGGGAACAACAATGGGCGAAACGCAACCTTCAGTTTCTCTTGACTTTCACTAAGTTAACAAGGTTTGAAAACACATACACGGAAGTAAAAGCTGAGTGGCTGAACACATCTCATAGAGTGGGAACTTTTGCGCACACCAAATGCAACTACCATCATCTTCCGCTACGTAGACTGTGACTGAAAATGGTGCTGAGTCCAGTCCAGGAACTGCAGGGTGCTCAATTCTGTGACATCACGCTCTATGGAATGCCGTACTCAGGAACCCTATAGATCCTCTAGGTCAGTCACGATGGAAAACACAGGCATGGAAAGAGAAGCTGAGTGGGATGCACTCCACTCCGAAGTAGGACACTATGGGGAACCCCTCAGGGAAGGAGCGTAATCTTTCCACCAAGTATACAGTGAGCGACGAAAGAGGCTGAGAGCAAAGCACGAAGTGCTGGGAGATAAACTATGGGAGAAACGCTGTGCGAAATGCAACGATCACTTCTTCTTTTGGTTTCCCTACCATAAACTGGTGGGAAAAACAGCCCTGGAAATCAAGGCTGACTCTCTTAGACAAAACAGTTAGGAAGAATTGTGTGGCGAACACCCCATTCTACTAACATCATCTTTCACTATGTGGACTGTGACTGAAAAGGAATCTGAGACCAGTGAAGGAAGTGCAGGGTTCTGGATTCCGTGAATATACGCTGTGCGGAATCCCGGCTTCGAAAACCATAGGGTCTCGCTAGGTGAGTAACGTTGGAAAACACTTGCAGGGGAGAAGCAGCTCAGTGTGAAATACTCGACGTCCAGAAAGATCACGGAGGGGAAACACTGAGTCAACTACCGTCATCCTGGAAAACGTAGACAGTCAGTGAGAAGAAATGCTAAGAGCAACGAAGCGAGTGCAGGGTGCTCCTTTCTGCGAGACACCACCGTGTGGAATGCTGCCTTCAGGGACCATACTCTTTCCGTACGGAAGGAATGTTTGGAATCACACGGAGAGAAGGAGGAGCTGAGTGTGTCATAGTCAACTCATAGAAAGAACACTGTGGCGAACACCTCCTTCAACTGCCGACATCTTTCACTTCCCACACCGTGACCGAAAATGATGCTACGACCATTCAAGGAAGAGCACGGAGCTCGACGATGGGAGATACAAGGTGCGAAATGCAATCATCAGGTATTGTTATTTCCCTAAGGTACGAAGGTAAGGAAACACACCTACGGAAGGAAAAGCTGCATGTGAGATACTCAACTCTTGGAGGGGACGCGGTGGGGAGCACGTCATTCGACTCCCGTCATCGTTCACTACGTAGATAATGACGGATCACGATGCTGAAAGCCGTCCAGGAATTGCAGGGAGCTCGACTATCGGAAAAACACTGTGCCAAGCGCAACAATCAGCAGTTCGATTTGCTTCCCGAAAGGAAGAATGTTTGAAAACAAACGCATGGAACTAACAGCTGTGGGTTTTATACACCCACCGTGTATAGTAGAGCACTGTGGCGACCACCCCGTTCCAGTACCATCATCTGTCCCTGCGAAGACAGCGACGGACGAGGATGCTGAGACCAGTCAAGGAAGGGGAGGGTGCTCGATTCTGTGCAAGAAGGCTCTAAGGAAAGCCGCGTTCAGCAACCAGACGTTTCCCTAGGTGAGCAACGCTGGAAAACACATGCAGGGAAGAAGAAGCTCCGTGGGAAGATACTCCACCTCCAGAAACAACATGGTGGGGAATCCCTGATTGAACTATCGTCATCGTCACAACGGAGACAGTGACTGGAATCGGACGCTAAGACCCAAGAAGGAAGTGCAGGTGACTCCAGGTTGTGAAACAACACGGTGTGGAATGCTATTCTCAGATACCATCGGGTGTCCGTAAGGACGGAATGTTGGAAAACACACTTATGGAAGGAAAAGTGGAGTGTGTTACAATCCAACCATAGAAAGAACACAGTGGCCATCACATCCTTCAAACACCGTCATGTTGCTCTACGTAGACCGTGACTGAAATGGATGCAGAGACCAGTCAAGGAAGTGCAGGGAGCTCGACTCTGGGAACAACAATGGGCGAAACGCAACCTTCAGTTACTCTTGACTTTCACGAAGTTAACAAGGTTTGAAAACACATACACGGAAGTAAAAGCTGAGTGGCTGAACTCATCTCATAGAGTGGGAACTTTGGCGCACACCAAATGCAACTACCATCATCTTCCGCTGCGTAGACTGTGACTGAAAATGGTGCTGAGTCCAGTCCAGGAAGTGTAGGGTGCTCAATTCTGTGACATCACGCTCTATGGAATGCCGTACTCAGGAACCCTATAGATCCTCTAGGTCAGTCACGATGGAAATCACACGCATGGAAAGAGAAGCTGAGTGGGATGCACTCCACTCCGAAGTAGGACACTATGGGGAACCCCTCAGGGAAGGAGCGTCATCTTTCCACCAAGTATACAGTGAGCGACGAAAGAGGTTGAGAGCAAAGCACGAAGTGCTGGGAGATAAACTATGGGAGAAACGCTGTGCGAAATGCAACGATCACTTCTTCTTTTGGTTTCCCTACCATAAACTGGTGGGAAAAACAGCCCTGGAAATCAAGGCTGACTCTCTTAGACAAAACAGTTAGGAAGAATTGTGTGGCGAACACCCCATTCTACTAACATCATCTTTCACTATGTGGACTGTGACTGAAAAGGAAGCTGAGACCAGTGAAGGAAGTGCAGGGTTCTGGATTCCGTGAATATACGCTGTGCGGAATCCCGGCTTCGAAAACCATAGGGTCTCGCTAGGTGAGTAACGTTGGAAAACACTTGCAGGGGAGAAGCAGCTCAGTGTGAAATACTCGACGTCCAGAAAGATCACGGAGGGGAAACACTGAGTCAACTACCGTCATCCTGGAAAACGTAGACAGTCAGTGAGAAGAGATGCTAAGAGCAACGAAGCGAGTGCAGGGTGCTCCTCTCTGCGAGACACCACCGTGTGGAATGCTGCCTTCAGGGACCATACTCTTTCCGTAATGGAAGGCATGTTTGGAATCACACTGAGAGAAGGAGGAGCTGAGTGTGTCATAGTCAAGTCATAGAAAGAACACTGTGGCGAACACCTCCTTCAACTGCCGACATCTTTCACTTCCTACACCGTGACCGAAAATGATGCTACGACCATTCAAGGAAGAGCACGGAGCTCGACGATGGGAGAAACAAGGTGCGAAATGCAATCATCAGGTATTATTGTTATTTCCCTAAGGCACGAAGGTAAGGAAACACACCTACGGAAGGAAAAGCTGCATGTGAGATACTCAACTCTTGGAGGGGACGCGGTGGGGAGCACGTCATTCGACTCCCCTCATCGTTCACTACGTAGATAATGACGGATCACGATGCTGAAAGCCGTCCAGGAATTGCAGGGAGCTCGACTATCGGAAAAACACTGTGCCAAGTGCAACAATCAGCAGTTCGATTTGCTTCCCGAAAGGAAGAATGTTTGAAAACAAACGCATGGAACTAAGAGCTGTGGGTGTTATACACCCACCGTGTATAGAAGAGCACCGTGGCGACCACCCCGTTCCAGTACCATCATCTGTCCCTGCGAAGACAGCGACGGACGAGGATGCTGAGACCAGTCAAGGAAGGGGAGGGTGCTCGATTCTGTGCAAGAAGGCTCTAAGGAAAGCCGCGTTCAGCAACCAGACGTTTCCCCAGGTGAGGAACGCTGGAAAACACATGCAGGGAAGAAGAAGCTCCGTGGGAAGATACTCCACCTCCAGAAACAACATGGTGGGGAATCACTGATTGAACTATCGTCATCGTCACAACGGAGACAGTGACTGGAATCGGACGCTAAGACCCAAGAAGGAAGTGCAGGTGACTCCAGGTTGTGAAACAACACGGTGTGGAATGCTATACTCAGATACCATCGGGTGTCCGTAAGGACGGAATGTTGGAAAACACACTTATGGAAGGAAAAGTGGAGTGTGTTACAATCCAACCATAGAAAGAACACAGTGGCCATCACATCCTTCAAACACCGGCATGTTGCTCTATGTAGACCGTGACTGAAATGGATGCTGAGACCAGTCAAGGAAGGGCAGGGAGCTCGACTGTGGGAACAACAATGGGCGAAACGCAACCTTCAGTTACTCTTGACTTTCACTAAGTTAACAAGGTTTGGAAACACATACACGGAAGTAAAAGCTGAGTGGCTGAACTCATCTCTTAGAGTGGGAACTTTGGCGCACACCAAATGCAACTACCATCATCTTCCGCTACGTAGACTGTGACTGAAAATGGTGCTGAGTCCAGTCCAGGAACTGCAGGGTGCTCAATTCTGTGACATCACGCTCTATGGAATGCCGTACTCAGGAACCCTACAGATCCTCTAGGTCAGTCACGATGGAAAACACACGCATGGAAAGAGAAGCTGAGTGGGATGCACTCCACTCCGAAGTAGGACACTATGGGGAACCCCTCAGGGAAGGAGCGTCATCTTTCCACCAAGTATCCAGTGAGCGACGAAAGAGGCTGAGACCAAAGCACGAAGTGCTGGGAGATAAACTATGGGAGAAACGCTGTGCGAAATGCTACGATCACTTCTTCTTTTGGTTTCCCTACCATAAACTGGTGAGAAAAACAGCCTGGAAATCAAGGCTGACTCTCTTAGACAAAACTGTTAGGAAGAATTCTGTGGCGAACACCCCATTCTACTAACATCATCTTTCACTATGTGGACTGTGACTGAAAAGGAAGCTGAGACCAGTCAAGGAAGTGCAGGGTTCTGGATTCCGTGAATATACGCTGTGCGGAATCCCGGCTTCGAAAACCATAGGGTCTCGCTAGGTGAGTAACGTTGGAAAACACTTGCAGGGAAGAAGCAGTTCAGTGTGAAATACTCGACGTCCAGGAAGATCATGGTGGGGAAACACTGAGTCAACTACCGTCTTCCTGGAAAACGTAGACAGTCAGTGAGAAGAGATGCTAAGAGCAACGAAGCGAGTGCAGGGTGCTCCTCTCTGCGAGACACCACCGTGTGGAATGCTGCCTTCAGGGACCATACTCTTTCCGTACGGAAGGCATGTTTGGAATCACACTGAGAGAAGGAGGAGCTGAGTGTGTCATAGTCAACTCATAGAAAGAACACTGTGGCGAACACCTCCTTCAACTGCCGACATCTTTCACTTCCCACACCGTGACCGAAAATGATGCTACGACCATTCAAGGAAGAGCACGGAGCTCGACGATGGGAGAAACAAGGTGCGAAATGCAATCATCAGGTATTATTGTTATTTCCCTAAGGCACGAAGGTAAGGAAACACACCTACGGAAGGAAAAGCTGCATGTGAGATACTCAACTCTTGGAGGGGACGCGGTGGGGAGCACGTCATTCGACTCCCCTCATCGTTCACTACGTAGATAATGACGGATCACGGTGCTGAAAGCCGTCCAGGAATTGCAGGGAGCTCGACTATCGGAAAAACACTGTGTCAAGTGCAACAATCAGCAGTTCGATTTGCTTCCCGAAAGGAAGAATGTTTGAAAACAAACGCATGGAACTAAGAGCTGTGGGTGTTATACACCCACCGTGTATAGAAGAGCACCGTGGCCACCACCCCGTTCCAGTACCATCATCTGTCCCTGCGAAGACAGCGACGGACGAGGATGCTGAGACCAGTCAAGGAAGGGGAGGGTGCTCGATTCTGTGCAAGAAGGCTCTAAGGAAAGCCGCGTTCAGCAACCAGACGTTTCCCCAGGTGAGGAACGCTGGAAAACACATGCAGGGAAGAAGAAGCTCCGTGGGAAGATACTCCACCTCCAGAAACAACATGGTGGGGAATCACTGATTGAACTATCGTCATCGTCACAACGGAGAGAGTGTCGGGAATCGGACGCTAAGACCCAAGAAGGAAGTGCAGGTGACTCCAGTCTGTGAAACAACACGGTGTGGAATGCTATACTCAGATAAAATCGGGTGTCCGTAAGGAAGGAATGTTGGAAAACACACTTATGGAAGGAAAAGTGGAGTGTGTTACAATCCAACCATAGAAAGAACACAGTGGCCATCACATCCTTCAAACACCGTCATGTTGCTCTACGTAGACCGTGACTGAAATGGATGCAGAGACCAGTCAAGGAAGTGCAGGGAGCTCGACTCTGGGAACAACAATGGGCGAAACGCAACCTTCAGTTACTCTTGACTTTCACTAAGTTAACAAGGTTTGAAAACACATACACGGAAGTAAAAGCTGAGTGGCTGAACTCATCTCTTAGAGTGGGAACTTTGGCGCACACCAAATGCAACTACCATCATCTTCCGCTACGTAGACTGTGACTGAAAATGGTGCTGAGTCCAGTCCAGGAACTGCAGGGTGCTCAATTCTGTGACATCACGCTCTATGGAATGCCGTACTCAGGAACCCTATAGATCCTCTAGGTCAGTCACGATGGAAAACACACGCATGGAAAGAGAAGCTGAGTGGGATGCACTCCACTCCGAAGTAGGACACTATGGGGAACCCCTCAGGGAAGGAGCGTCATCTTTCCACCAAGTATACAGTGAGCGACGAAAGAGGCTGAGAGCAAAGCACGAAGTGCTGGGAGATAAACTATGGGAGAAACGCTGTGCGAAATGCAACGATCACTTCTTCTTTTGGTTTCCCTACCATAAACTGGTGGGAAAAACAGCCCTGGAAATCAAGGCTGACTCTCTTAGACAAAACAGTTAGGAAGAATTGTGTGGCGAACACCCCATTCTACTAACATCATCTTTCACTATGTGGACTGTGACTGAAAAGGAAGCTGAGACCAGTGAAGGAAGTGCAGGGTTCTGGATTCCGTGAATATACGCTGTGCGGAATCCCGGCTTCGAAAACCATAGGGTCTCGCTAGGTGAGTAACGTTGGAAAACACTTGCAGGGGAGAAGCAGCTCAGTGTGAAATACTCGACGTCCAGAAAGATCACGGAGGGGAAACACTGAGTCAACTACCGTCATCCTGGAAAACGTAGACAGTCAGTGAGAAGAGATGCTAAGAGCAACGAAGCGAGTGCAGGGTGCTCCTCTCTGCGAGACACCACCGTGTGGAATGCTGCCTTCAGGGACCATACTCTTTCCGTACGGAAGGAATGTTTGGAATCACACTGAGAGAAGGAGGAGCTGAGTGTGTCATAGTCAACTCATAGAAAGAACACTGTGGCGAACACCTCCTTCAACTGCCGACATCTTTCACTTCCCACACCGTGACCGAAAATGATGCTACGACCATTCAAGGAAGAGCACGGAGCTCGACGATGGGAGATACAAGGTGCGAAATGCAATCATCAGGTATTGTTGTTATTTCCCTAAGGTACGAAGGTAAGGAAACACACCTACGGAAGGAAAAGCTGCATGTGAGATACTCAACTCTTGGAGGGGACGCGGTGGGGAGCACGTCATTCGACTCCCGTCATCGTTCACTACGTAGATAATGACGGACCACGATGCTGAAAGCCATCCAGGAATTGCAGGGAGCTCGACTATCGGAAAAACACTGTGCCAAGTGCAACAATCAGCAGTTCGATTTGCTTCCCGAAAGGAAGAATGTTTGAAAACAAACGCATGGAACTAAGAGCTGTGGGGTTTATACACCCACCGTGTATAGAAGAGCACCGTGGCCACCACCCCGTTCCAGTACCATCATCTGTCCCTGCGAAGACAGCGACGGACGAGGATGCTGAGACCAGTCAAGGAAGGGGAGGGTGCTCGATTCTGTGCAAGAAGGCTCTAAGGAAAGCCGCGTTCAGCAACCAGACGTTTCCCCAGGTGAGGAACGCTGGAAAACACATGCAGGGAAGAAGAAGCTCCGTGGGAAGATACTCCACCTCCAGAAACAACATGGTGGGGAATCACTGATTGAACTATCGTCATCGTCACAACGGAGAGAGTGACTGGAATCGGACGCTAAGACCCAAGAAGGAAGTGCAGGTGACTCCAGGTTGTGAAACAACACGGTGTGGAATGCTATTCTCAGATAAAATCGGGTGTCCGTAAGGAAGGAATGTTGGAAAACACACTTATGGAAGGAAAAGTGGAGTGTGTTACAATCCAACCATAGAAAGAACACAGTGGCCATCACATCCTTCAAACACCATCATGTTGCTCTACGTAGACCGTGACTGAAATGGATGCAGAGACCAGTCAAGGAAGTGCAGGGAGCTCGACTCTGGGAACAACAATGGGCGAAACGCAACCTTCAGTTACTCTTGACTTTCACTAAGTTAACAAGGTTTGGAAACACATACACGGAAGTAAAAGCTGAGTGGTTGAACTCATCTCTTAGAGTGGGAACTTTGGGGCACACCAAATGCAACTACCATCATCTTCCGCTGCGTAGACTGTGACTGAAAATGGTGCTGAGTCCAGTCCAGGAAGTGCAGGGTGCTCAATTCTGTGACATCACGCTCTATGGAATGCCGTACTCAGGAACCCTATAGATCCTCTAGGTCAGTCACGATGGAAATGACACGCATGGAAAGAGAAGCTGAGTGGGATGCACTCCACTCCGAAGTAGGACTCTATGGGGAACCCCTCAGGGAAGGAGCCCCATCTTTCCACCAAGTATCCAGTGAGCGACGAAAGAGGCTGAGAGCAAAGCACGAAGTGCTGGGAGATAAACTATGGGAGAAACGCTGTGCGAAATGCTACGATCACTTCTTCTTTTGGTTTCCCTACCATAAACTGGTGAGAAAAACAGCCCTGGAAATCAAGGCTGACTCTCTTAGACAAAACTGTTAGGAAGAATTCTGTGGCGAACACCCGATTCTACTAACATCATCTTTCACTATGTGGACTGTGACTGAAAAGGAAGCTGAGACCAGTGAAGGAAGTGCAGGGTTCTGGATTCCGTGAATATACGCTGTGCGGAATCCCGGCTTCGAAAACCATAGGGTCTCGCTAGGTGAGTAACGTTGGAAAACACTTGCAGGGGAGAAGCAGCTCAGTGTGAAATACTCGACGTCCAGAAAGATCACGGAGGGGAAACACTGAGTCAACTACCGTCATCCTGGAAAACGTAGACAGTCAGTGAGAAGAGATGCTAAGAGCAACGAAGCGAGTGCAGGGTGCTCCTCTCTGCGAGACACCACCGTGTGGAATGCTGCCTTCAGGGACCATACTCTTTCCGTACGGAAGGAATGTTTGGAATCACACTGAGAGAAGGAGGAGCTGAGTGTGTCATAGTCAACTCATAGAAAGAACACTGTGGCGAACACCTCCTTCAACTGCCGACATCTTTCACTTCCCACACCGTGACCGAAAATGATGCTACGACCATTCAAGGAAGAGCACGGAGCTCGACGATGGGAGATACAAGGTGCGAAATGCAATCATCAGGTATTGTTGTTATTTCCCTAAGGTACGAAGGTAAGGAAACACACCTACGGAAGGAAAAGCTGCATGTGAGATACTCAACTCTTGGAGGGGACGCGGTGGGGAGCACGTCATTCGACTCCCGTCATCGTTCACTACGTAGATAATGACGGACCACGATGCTGAAAGCCATCCAGGAATTGCAGGGAGCTCGACTATCGGAAAAACACTGTGCCAAGTGCAACAATCAGCAGTTCGATTTGCTTCCCGAAAGGAAGAATGTTTGAAAACAAACGCATGGAACTAAGAGCTGTGGGTTTTATACACCCACCGTGTATAGAAGAGCACTGTGGCGACCACCCCGTTCCAGTACCATCATCTGTCCCTGCGAAGACAGCGACGGACGAGGATGCTGAGACCAGTCAAGGAAGGGGAGGGTGCACGATTCTGTGCAAGAAGGCTCTAAGGAAAGCCGCGTTCAGCAACCAGACGTTTCCCTAGGTGAGCAACACTGGAAAACACATGCAGGGAAGAAGAAGCTCCGTGGGAAGATACTCCACCTCCATAAACAACATGGTGTGGAATCCCTGATTGAACTATCGTCATCGTCACAACGGAGACAGTGACTGGAATCGGACGCTAAGACCCAAGAAGGAAGTGCAGGTGACTCCAGGTTGTGAAACAACACGGTGTGGAATGCTATTCTCAGATACCATCGGGTGTCCGTAAGGACGGAATGTTGGAAAACACACTTATGGAAGGAAAAGTGGAGTGTGTTACAATCCAACCATAGAAAGAACACAGTGGCCATCACATCCTTCAAACACCGTCATGTTGCTCTACGTAGACCGTGACTGAAATGGATGCAGAGACCAGTCAAGGAAGTGCAGGGAGCTCGACTCTGGGAACAACAATGGGCGAAACGCAACCTTCAGTTACTCTTGACTTTCACGAAGTTAACAAGGTTTGAAAACACATACACGGAAGTAAAAGCTGAGTGGCTGAACTCATCTCATAGAGTGGGAACTTTGGCGCACACCAAATGCAACTACCATCATCTTCCGCTGCGTAGACTGTGACTGAAAATGGTGCTGAGTCCAGTCCAGGAAGTGTAGGGTGCTCAATTCTGTGACATCACGCTCTATGGAATGCCGTACTCAGGAACCCTATAGATCCTCTAGGTCAGTCACGATGGAAATCACACGCATGGAAAGAGAAGCTGAGTGGGATGCACTCCACTCCGAAGTAGGACACTATGGGGAACCCCTCAGGGAAGGAGCGTCATCTTTCCACCAAGTATCCAGTGAGCGACGAAAGAGGCTGAGACCAAAGCACGAAGTGCTGGGAGATAACCTATGGGAGAAAAGCTGTGCGAAATGCAACGATCACTTCTTCTTTTGGTTTCCCTACCATAAACTGGTGAGAAAAACAGCCCTGGAAATCAAGGCTGACTCTCTTAGACAAAACTGTTAGGAAGAATTCTGTGGCGAACACCCCATTCTACTAACATCATCTTTCACTATGTGGACTGTGACTGAAAAGGAAGCTGAGACCAGTGAAGGAAGTGCAGGGTTCTGGATTCCGTGAATATACGCTGTGCGGAATCCCGGATTCGAAAACCATAGGGTCTCGCTAGGTGAGTAACGTTGGAAAACACTTGCAGGGAAGAAGCAGTTCAGTGTGAAATACTCGACGTCCAGGAAGATCATGGTGGGGAAACACTGAGTCAACTACCGTCTTCCTGGAAAACGTAGACAGTCAGTGAGAAGAGATGCTAAGAGCAACGAAGCGAGTGCAGGGTGGTCCTCGCTGCGAGACACCACCGTATGGAATGCTGCCTTCAGGGACCATACTCTTTCCGTACGGAGGGCATGTTTGGAATCACACTGAGAGAAGGAGGAGCTGAGTGTGTCATAGTCAGGTAATAGAAAGAACACTGTGGCGAACACCTCCTTCAACTGCCGACATCTTTCACTTCCTACACCGTGACTGAAAATGATGCTACGACCATTCAAGGAAGAGCACGGAGCTCGACGATGGGAGAAACAAGGTGCGAAATGCAATCATCAGGTATTATTGTTATTTCCCTAAGGCACGAAGGTAAGGAAACACACCTACGGAAGGAAAAGCTGCATGTGAGATACTCAACTCTTGGAGGGGACGCGGTGGGGAGCACGTCATTCGACTCCCTTCATCGTTCACTACGTAGATAATGACGGATCACGGTGCTGAAAGCCGTCCAGGAATTGCAGGGAGCTCGACTATCGGAAAAACACTGTGCCAAGTGCAACAATCAGCAGTTCGATTTGCTTCCCGAAAGGAAGAATGTTTGAAAACAAACGCATGGAACTAAGAGCTGTGGGTGTTATACACCCACCGTGTATAGAAGAGCACCGTGGCCACCACCCCGTTCCAGTACCATCATCTGTCCCTGCGAAGACAGCGACGGACGAGGATGCTGAGACCAGTCAAGGAAGGGGAGGGTGCTCGATTCTGTGCAAGAAGGCTCTAAGGAAAGCCGCGTTCAGCACCCAGACGTTTCCCCAGGTGAGGAAAGCTGGAAAACACATGCAGGGAAGAAGAAGCTCCGTGGGAAGATACTCCACCTCCAGAAACAACATGGTGGGGAATCACTGATTGAACTATCGTCATCGTCACAACGGAGAGAGTGTCGGGAATCGGACGCTAAGCCCGAAGAAGGAAGTGCAGGTGACTCCAGTCTGTGAAACAACACGGTGTGGAATGCTATACTCAGATAAAATCGGGTGTC
>JAESUZ010003991.1:0-61696 GCA_017311185.1 Proteles cristata cristata
CATTGTAATTCTTGGGATGCAGATACTTCCCTATCAAGTTTAAAGTCTGTTTAATATACTTGTTTTTATAGCTATCAATAACATTTTAAATATTATTTAAAGATTTGGCGGATAATCTAGGTTGGACAGCATTATGTGCATTATGAAATTTGATTCTTTTTAAAAGGCAAATAAAACTTTAAATTTTATTTATTTATTTATTTTAACATTTTATTTACTTTTGAGAGAGAGAGAGATAACGTGAGAAGGGGGTCAGAAAGAGAGGGAGACACAGAATCTGAAACAGGCTCCAGGCTTTGAGCTAGCCGTCTGCACAAAGCCTGATGCAGGGCTCGAACCCAGGAACCATGAAATCATGACCTGAGCTGAAGTTAGATGCCCAACTGACTGAGCCACCCAGGTGCCCTGTAAAACTTTTAACCCTAATAACAGTTATCAAATTTTTCTTTCTCCTCTGAAGAATTGCTTTTATTAGGTTGCAAACATGAAATTCCAATATCCAGTGTTTTTATATTTCAATATCTAATGATATTTGACCTACAAAAATAGTGACCTCATGTTTTAACTTAATATTTTTACTCAGCCTTTTTTTGTTTCTTACCAAGGATGTTTTAGTAGCTCTATGAGATTTCTCTTCCTTTATTTTCTCTCTCATTTGTCCCATATCCTGTCGTCACCTTCCAACTTCATCAGGTTCTTGCTCACAAGTCACCCATTTGAAGCCCTTATGATGCCCTTGAGATGAGTTGCTTCCTCTGGCTTCTATATTCTCCTATTTATTGATTTTTTAAAACATTAAAAAGAATTTTTTTTTATTTACTTTTGAGAGAGAGGGAGACAGTGTGAGCAGGGGAGGGTCAGAGAGAGAAGGAAACACAATCTGAAACAGGCTCCAAGCTCTGAGCTGGTTGTCAGCACTGTGAGATCATGACCTGAACCGAAGTCGGACACTTAACCGACTGAGCCACCCAGGCGCCCCTGTATTCTATTTAAAAATAAATTTTTTAATGTTTTTATTTATTTTTGAGAGAGAGAGAGAGAAAGCGCATGTGTACAAGCAGGGAGGAGCAGACAGAGAGGGAAACACAGAATCTGAAGCAGGCTCCAGGCTCTGATCTGTCAGCACAGAGCCTGATATGGGGCTCAAACTTGTGAGCCATGAGATCATGACCTGAGCTGAAGTTAGATGCTTAACCCAGGCGCCCCTGTATTCTCCTACTATAGCATTTCCTATGAAGTATTTTTAATTTATCAGGTCATATGTTTATATTTGCCACTTGATGCTGTGGGCAGGTAATGTTGCTGAATTGTCAGTATACTTGATTGGTATATTAATTGATTCAGTGAAAACATACACTTTAAGAAAAATAACAGCACCTATTGCTCATTTACCATGTGCTAAAGGCTATTCTAGAATAGTTGCAAGGAAAATTCCAGTAATAACTCTCTAAGATAGGTAATAATGTTCTGTTTCCTAAATTAGGAAGTTAGACCTAATAAGACAAGTTACTTGCCTGAAGTCACATAACTGAAGCGGTAACTGAGTAATGGCTCCCCAAAATGTCTTCATTCTGATCTCCTGAAGCCCCCAAAGGAACACAGCCCTGGTGACACTCTGATTTTACCTCAGGGAGACCCATTTCAGACTTCTCATCTCCAGAACTGATCAGTAACCAATTTGTACTTTTTAAAACCACTCACTTTTGTTTTTGGGTTTTTTTTTAGTGGAGTCATATATGCTAATTTTATTTTTACTTTTTTCAGATCTCAAAATTTAGAATTAATACTTTATGATACCGATTTTTCCATTCAAGAGGGCACTTGTGGGGATGCGCGCTGGGTGTTATGTGGAAACTAATTTGACAATAAAACCACTCACTTTGTGATAGTTTGTTATAGCAGCAGTAGGAGAGTATGTAACTGGTAAGTGGCAGCACTGGGATTTAAGCCTCTGTCTGAGGCTGTAATTTATTGTTTTTCTGTTGTATAATGATCATGTGACTTCAAGAACAAAATGATAATACTAATGTTTTCATTCCTATGGTATGTGTTTCCTGGGTGCCTTCTATCTAAAGAGTAATTAGGTTTATTGGATATAGTGATCAGATTTACCAAGTTCCTACCATCATGAACTCAGTCTAGTAGAGGAAACGGACTAATAGACATGAACAAGCTATTACAGATTTCGAGGTTCAATAATGCAAACAGGTTTGGTACAGTGAATAGGAATATCAAGAGTGTGGAGAGGTTGGAAGGTATACCCAGCTTGCTGGTTCTTTTTGAGGAGACAGTCAGAAGCTAAGGCCAATAGGATGTCAAGGAGCCAGCTGGGAGAGAGCTCAAAAGAGCCTTCCAGGCAGAGGGAACGGCAAGTACTCAGGCCTCAAGCCTGGCCAGCGCACAAGGGTCAGAGGGGTTCAGGAAAGTTGGCATGTCTGTAGCTCAGTGGCGCACACAGAGTGCTTGGGGGAGAGATGGCACAAGATGTGGGATCAGTGCATGAGGGGCTCCTGAGCTGGAATTTCATTCCAGATGGATGGGAAGCCATGCCTTTTCTCTAATGAATAGGTATGAGTAGTTGATGTTTTAGAAAGGTCTCCTTGACTGCTGCCATTGGATGTGAGATTTGTTTTAGTATAGTATTAAAAGACTTTGCTCTTGAGTATGGCTGTGAGCAACTGAAGTGTTGCAGTCGTGATTAAGCAGGATGGGATGGGGGAGGATAGGTTTCAGGCAAAAATCTGGCTTTTGTTTTGGACATGTTTACCATGTTATGGAACATCTCAGATGTTAAGTGTGCATTGTATCTGTAAGACTGAATCTTGTAGGAGAAATTAGACATCAGGATATAAATTTGAAAGTCTTCAGCATAGAGGTAATATGTGAAGCAGTGAGTGTGGGCCAGATTACCTAGGGAGTAGGTGCAGGTCACGGATGTAAGGGGCTTTGCCCTGGGAGGAGTTTGAATGCAAAGCTACCAGAGCTGTAGAGTTAGCCCAGCTCAACAAGGGCAGCTTCAGTTGAGTGTCAGGATAGGCTAGACAGAGCAGTTTGAGGGTTACGGTGAAGACAAGGTCGGAATGGAAGGGAGGAAGTGGAGGCTATCTGCATAAAACCCGTTAGAGAAATCTTCACAGAAGAGACCAAAGAAATATAGTATAGCTGATGGAGACATGGTGGTCAGAGAGGATTTTTACAAATAGATAACTAGAGTTCATACACTTATATTCCTAGCCAAAAAAGGAGAAACAACACAAGTGTCTATCAACAGATGAATGAATAAATAAATATGGTATAGACACACAACAGAATATCACTCAGCCTTTATAAAAGAAGGAAATACTGTCCCCTTGCTACAACATGTGGACTTGACATTATACTAAGTGAGGTAAACCAGTCACAAAGGTATAAATATGAGGCAGCAGGAACAGGGACGTTCATGAAGTAGAATTGAGGTTCCTAGGGGGTGGGGACGGTGTCAGTGTTTAATGGATACATCCCTCTGTAGGGGATGATGAAAACGTTTTGGCTATAGATAATGGTGGTGAGTATACAACAATGTGAATGTATTTAATGCCACGGAATTGTACACTTACATATAGTTAGCATGGTAAATACTGTTACATATATTTTACTGCAACAGAAAAGTAAATACAAGAGCATCCTTGTAGAGGGAGTGGTCCACTAGAAAGCAGAGGTGGAAGAGCGCTTGGATAGGTCAGTCAGTTGAGTGTCTGACTCTTGATACCTGCTCAGGTCATGATCTGAATGGTTTGAGTTCAAGCCCCGAGTCAGACTCTGCGCTAACAGCATGGAGCTTGCTTGGGATTCTCTCTCTCCCTCTCTGCCCTTCCTCTGTACTCAGTTGCTCCCTCTCAAAATAAATAAATAAACTTAAAATCAGAGGTGGACACAGGAGAATGGACAGCGAGAGGCAGACCCTGGAGGTGGTATCCCTTCCCACCACTCAGAGCTAAGGCCCTTCCATCCCTGTGCCTCACACTGTGTTCAACTGAGTCTACACATTCTAGACCAGCTGTGCGCTGACACGTGCCTGGTACCCTTGAGTCTGCACTCCTCCGTTTACATAGTTACTTGGTATTAGAATGACCTTTTTTACAGTTAGTTTCCATTCTTTTAGGCCCAGCTCAAGTGCTGCCTTGTCTGCAAATCCTGTCTTGAATACTCACAGCCAGAAGAAATCTCTCCTTGTATGAAATTCCAGAGGAGCTTTTTTTTTTTTAATGTTTTATTTTTTTTCTGGGAGAGAGAGAGAGAGACAGCGTGAGCAGGGGAGGGTCAGAGAGAGAGGGAGTCACAGACTGAAACAGGCTCCAGGCTCTGAGCTGGCAGTCAGCACAGAGCCCGACGCGGGGCTCGAACCCACGAACCGCGAGATCATGACCTAAGCGAAAGTCGGACGCTTAACCGACTAAGCCACCCAGGCGCCCCAGAGGAGCTTTTTAACTATCTCTATGTTTCTTGTCCTCTTAAGTCCTCTCTGACCCCTTCTCCCTCTATTTTCTGTCACATTTGGTCTCTGCTTTCAAATGTATTAGTCCCGTCCATGAAAGCAAACAATTTTTGAGCCTGTCTGGTTTGGAAGTCACTGTTACAAAGGCAGAGAGCTTAATGATAAGTAAAGCCTGGTGTCTGGACAGCTGAGGTGAATCTCCTTGTGGGAGATGGATGTGATGTCCATCAGGTCAGGATACGAGCCTTGGGTTATACTTGTGCGCCTGTTTAATTTTCTCTTTAGGGTGATAAGTTTACTAAGGTCAAAGATCATATTTTATTCATATTTGTAATGTGTACTGTGGCATATACCGTGTGCTGAAGGAATGCCTGGAAGTCCCAGGAGGATGGTCATGTGTTTAGGCTTATGTAATCTTCCAAACAACTCTCAGAGAAGCTGTTTAGTGTCCCTTTTTATAGATAAGAAGACTGAGGCTCTGAGAGATTACTTAACAGAGCTTGTAGGTGATGAGTTGGAATTGAAACCCATTTTGTTAGTTCACATTTTCTTCTTTTTTCACTACAGTAATAAGTGTAGCAGTCGTAGCTTGCAGCTCACCAGCTGAAATGAATGATAGCAGACATGATTCCTTAATCGTGTTGGTTGTAAAGCATTTGCGAGGTTTGTCAGATAATACTGTTGGGATTTGTAACAGGCTTCTTTCTGTTTTTACCCAGATCCCCAGACTTCAAGGGAGATTTTTGATTTTACATTAAAGGCAATTCGTCCTCAGGTAGGACTAATACTATTCTAATTCTTCTATAGCTAAGACTTGTGATTGTTAAACATTGATGGTAATTTTTTTTTTTAATAGATTGATCTGAAGAGATATGCTGTACCCTTAGGTAAGACTGTGGGTAATTACAGATTATTAAATTGAATTCTTGAGTAAACATTTGCTTAAACTATGAGTGAAAGTAAGTGTGATAATGTCTGTGATGTTTCACGTGCAGTTATTTACAGGGAGGCTTTTAGAGACTTTGTGTTTAGCATACAAACTCCAGTTATATGGTCACACTTATATTACATAATGTAAAAAATTGCTTTAGAACACCTTTCAGGGGTTCCAGATTGTTTGATTCTGACTTTAAATAAGCCCTGATCCTACTTCTGAACTTTGTTTGGGGATCACTGGCCTGTTGATTCAAATGGAGGTTGGCAGCATTAGAACAGTGATTAGGATCTGTAAGTTATTATAAAGATAGTGGATCTTCATGAACAGTCTTAGTTTTTTTTTTTTGTTTTTTTTACAAATAGTTTATTGTCAAATTAGTTTCCACATAACACTCAGTGCTCATCCCCACAAGTGTCCTCCTCCATGCCCTTCCCCCCTCCCCCCCACATCCATCAGTCCTCAGTTTTTGTCAGCATTCAAGAGTCTCTCATGGTTTGCCTCTCTCCCTTTCCCCCACCATTTCCGCCCTTCTTCTCCCCCTTGGTCCTCCGTCAAGTTCCTCCTAATCCTCCTATTCGTGCAAACATATGATATTTGTCCTTCTCTGCCTGACTTATTTCGCTCAGCATAACACCCTCAAGGTCCATCCATGTTGCTACACATGGCCAGATTTCATTGTTTCTCATTGCCATGTAGTAATCCATGGTATAGATAAACCACATCTTCTTGATCCATTCATCTGTTGATGGACACTTAGCCTCTTTCCATGTTTTAGCTATTGTGGAGAGTGCTGCTATGAACATTGGGGTACATGTGCTCCTATGCCTCAGCATTTCTGTATCCCTGGGGTAAATTCCTAGCAGTGCTATTGCTGGGTCCTAGGGGAGTTCTATTGTTAGTTTCCTGAGGAACCTTCACACTGTTTTCCAGAGGGGCTGTACCAGTTTACATTCCCACCAACAGTGTAGAAGGGTGCCCGTTTCTCCACATCCTCGCCAGCATCTAGAGTTCTCTGATTGGCTCATTTTAGCCACTCTGACTGGCGTGAGGTGGTATCTCAGTGTGGTTTTGATTTGTATTTCCCTGATGAGGAGGGATGCTGAGCATCGTTTCATGTGTCTGTTGGCCATCTGGATGATGAACAGTCTTAGTTTTGACTGAAGCTTTCTTAGTTTTTTTGTTCTGCCTTTTGTTATTCTGTTTTAAATATAATGGTTTTTTCGATTGCAGCTGGCTTATGCTTATTTACCCTGCATGCATCTCAGTTTAGCACCTGCCTCATGGACAACTATGTCTCTTTGTTTGAAGTAGTGTCAAAATGGTGTAGCCATACGAATGTAGAAGTGAAGAAAGCTGCACATTGAGCTCTGGAATCTTTTCTGAAACAGGTATGAACTCAACTTTTATTTTAAAATATTTTTTCCCTGCAAAAAATTAAATTCCAGTCTTGTGCGTGCACATTTGAAAAATGAAAACAGGTTATTTTTTTAACTTCTGCAGTATTTAAATAAAAAAGTTTGCTTATCAGTCAGCTGCATTGGTGGCAGCAGGACTGAAAGAAATATAGGAATATCCCAGATCTGATCACAGCCCCAGAGGCAAGACTGGGGGTCTGCTAGACATGAAAGCGGCCATAAGGAGGTAGAAGGAAGAAGACTGGGAGGTCGTGTGTCCTCTGAGCCAGGAGCAGCCAGGTCGGGGTGGTCGGGGTAGAATAGAAACCTATTTCCCGAGAGGTCCGGCCAAGCTGTCAGTGTTAAGAAGGTTGTGTTTGTTTCACATGACTTCAAGAATAAGGAGAGTCCATTTGCCCTTTTGTATTTTCTGTCTAGGTAGGATGTGATTATAGAATTGAGGCTGAAAATTTGGAAACCTGTTGGCTAGGGAGAATGTGCTATGGCTCTCAGCATCCAGAGGTGTCTAGAAATACCAGGTGTTTAGGCCAGGTGTTACAGAATTAGACTCTTTGGGTTGGCTCTGATGGGAAACTCTGAAGATGCACCAAAAGTTTTGTTTGGAGCAGTGTTATAAATGGTAGTTAAATTTACAAGCTAGGCCCTGAAGACCTACCTGAAATGTGGCACAGACAGTATCCCATTGTAGGAATATGACAGTCTGTTTATGGACAGTCGGGTTGTTCCCATTTCGATTTTTTGTTTGTTTTTTTTAAATGAAACAGTTGATTGGGCGCCTGGGTAGCTCAGTTGGTTAAGCATCCAACTTTGGCTTAGGTTATGATCTTGTGGTCCATGAGTTCAAGCCCCATGTCAGGCTTCGTGCTGACAGTTCAGAGCCTGGAGCCTGCTTCGGATTCTGTGTCTCCCTCTCTTTTTGCCCCTCCCCCGTTCACACTCTGTCTCTCTCTTTCTCCAAAATAAATAAACATTAAAGAAAAAATTAAAATAAATAAATAAGACAGTTGAGAACATTTGTGACCAAGTGTTTTTGTGGACATATGCTTTCACTTCTCTTGAGTAAAAACCTAGAAGCAGAATTGCTGGGTCATGTGGTAGATATATATGAAACTATAAGAAACTACTAGATTCTTTTCAAACTGGTTGCACCATCTTACATTCTCAACACCAAGGCATAGGAGTTTCTGTCAGCCCATATCCCAATCAGCACAAGGGATTGTTGGTCTTTTCAATTTTAGCTGTTCTCATGGGTGTATGATACTATCTTCCGGTGGTTATAAATTTGAATTTCCATGGTGACTGTTGATAATAATCTTTTTTTCCTCTAGTTATTAGCCATACTTTTAAAATTTTTAATTTTTTAAATTTACATCCAAGTTAATTAACGTATAGTGAGTGCAACAATGATTTAAGGAATAGATTTCTTAATACCCTTTACCCATTTAGCCCATCACTCCCTCCCACAACGCCTCCAGCAACCCTCTATATTTAAGAGTCTCTTATGTTTTGTCCCCATCCTTGTTTTTATATTATTTTTGCTTCCCCTCCTTTATGTTCCTCTGTTTTGTATCTTAAATTCCTCATATGAGGGGCACCTGGGTGGCTCAGTTGGTTAAGCATACAACTTTGACTCAGGTCATGATCTCACAGTTTGTGAGTTCAAGCCCTGAGTCGGGCTCTGTGCTGACAGCTAGCTCAGAGCCTGGAGCCTGTTTCAGATTCTGTGTCTCCCTCTCTCTCTGACCCTCCCCTGTTCGTGCTGTCTCTTTCTCTCAGAAATTAAAAAAAAAAAAATTATAAAAATTACTCATGAGTGGTTATATGGTATCATCTTTTTCTGACTAATTTTGCTTAGCATAATACCCTCCAGTTCCATCCACATAGTTGCAAATGGCAAGATTTCATTCTTTTTGATTGCTGAGTAATACTCTGTTATATATATACATATACCACATCTTCTTTATCCATTCATCTGTCAATGGACATTTGGGCTCTTTCCATATTTTAGCTATTGTCGATATATAAATGTTGGGGTGCATGTGCCTCTTCAAAACAGCACACTTTTATCTCGTGGATAAATACCTAGTAGTTCAGTTGCTGGGTCATAGGGTACTTTTTATTTTTTGAGAAACCTCCATACTGTTTTCTGGAGTGGCTGCACCAGTTTCCCTTCCCACTAGAAGTGGAAAAGAGATCCTCTTTCTCCACATCCTTGCTAACATCTGTTGCCCGAGTTGTTAATGTTTGCCATTTTGACACGTGTGAGGTGGTATCTCGGTGTGGTTTTGATTTGTATTTTTCTGATGATGAATGCTATTGAGCATCTTTTCATGTGTCGGTTAGCCATCTGGATGTCTTCTTTGGAGAAGTGTGTTCTCACATCTTTTGCCCATTTCTTCACTGGATTATTTGTTTTTTGGGTGTTTAGTTCGATAATTTCTCTATAGATTTTGTATACTAACCGTTTATCTGTCATTTGCAAATATTGTCTCCCATTCCGTCGGATGCCTTTTAGTTTTGCTGTTTGTTTCCTTCTCTGTGCAGAAGCTTTTTTGTCTTGATGAAGTCAAAGATGAAGTTCATCTTTGTTTTTGTAGAAACCGTTTATAAATGTGAGAACATTATACTATGTTGATAAAGAGAAAAAGTATTCTGTGATTAAGTTGATGGTGTTTGTTTACTTCTTGAGGAACATGTTCTTTAAAAAAAACTTTTTATTTTAATGTTTATTTATTTTTGATAGAGACGGAGCATGAGTTGGGGAGGGACATAGAAAGGGAGACACAGAATTGGAAGTAGGCTCCAGGCTCTGAGCTGTCTGCACAGAGCCTGATGCGGGGCTTGAACTCATGAACCGTGAGATCAGACGAACATGTTCTTGATATGCTTGTGAAGAAGGAAATTCTGAGGCAGTAAGTATGATACCCCATTCTTCTAAAATAACTGGGGTTTTGTGTGGGATTAGGGTGTGTGTTGGTAGTTTGTCAATAGAAGGGTTGATACCTATTTTCTGCTTTTGATAATTATGATTCTTTCTATTCTTGTCTTGGACAGGCTTTGTGTTGAAATTAGGAATGCTTTCTTGAACACTTGTGTTAGTTCTTACATTTAGGTTCCTGTCCCTTAGTTTGGTAGATAGAGATCTACCGGATTCTCAAAGTCCTTTTTCCCCTTGCCTCACCTAATTCAAACTTTAGAGTTTGTAGCTTATTCTTTTGACAGATGAGATGCTTCATCTTTCTTTCTGACTGTGAGTTCTGAGCTCTTGTTCTGTGTTACCCTAATTAGACACTGAGTCAGTTGACTTCTGAACTCGCTGGTCATTGGGTGTGCAGGACTCCACAACACACTGTGAGATACAGATGGGCTCTAACCAGGCTTCCTGCTACACTGGGGAGCCTAAATGCAAAACCTGGTTTTTACGCATTCTCATCTTCAGTCCCTTTTTGTAGGAGAAATGTATCCTGTATAATAAAGGCTTGTTTGCGAGTGTTTTTTCTGAACATGGTGCAGACTGAGCAAATGAGAGCAGCAGTTCTTTGTCAGTAAAAGCAATTGTGTGGAATTATAACAACATATTGATAATATCCAATTAACCAATCTAGCCTTTTTACATTTGTCTAGATTCTTAGTCCTTTGTTTTGGTATTAAATATTTCTAAAAAACAAACATTATGCAATTGCAGATCTCTTCTATGGTGGCAAAAGATGCAGAAATGCATAAGAATAAGCTGCAGTACTTTATGGAGCAATTCTACGGAATTATCCGGAACATGGATTCAAACAGCAAGGACTTATCTATTGCAATTCGTGGATACGGACTTTTTGCAGGAGTATGTGGCTCATTAATTTACTCTGATCTTTTTTATTTTCGTTTGAACGTTTAAAGGAATATGATGTGTTGTTTTTGAACAGCATCTCACACTTGTGACAATATTATTGTTACTTGCTTTGTTGTTAACTTGTTTTTTCAGTGCCAACTATGTACTAGGATTTTGTACATATATTACCTCAGATTCTCATAACTCTCCTACAAGCTCTCATTCCACTTTACAAATGAGGAAACAAACCCAGAGAAATTGAGTAACTTGTCAAAGGACACAGTAATTGACGGAGTCATGATATAAAGGCAACTCATTTACAGTATACTGCCCATTATTTATGAAGTCAACTCATTGACAGTATACTGCCCATTATTTATGAAGTAGAATTTTAGTTGGTGTCACACAGTAATTTGGAAAGAGAGATTCTTATGACAGGAGTGTATTTAAGAATACTGATAGGAACGACAGTTATTTCCCTCTTAGTAGATCTCTGTGACTTCTACTTTATAGAGAACATGGATTGCTACCTTTCTCTCTACAGATCTGCCCATGAGTATCTACTCCCTTTTTCAGGGAAGGAAGGTCCCTCTTCCCACCTTTCTACTCTTACTACTCATTCCATCTGAGAATTTCCTTATTTGCTCCCAAATGATCATTCTACCTCTTGCTTTTTTAAAATCTTGATTTCTATTAGTCTTTATTGGGTCCTTTAAATATATTTAGGGCAGAAGAACCTATATGTGAGAAGGCTCAGATGTAAATGAAAACTTGGAATTTTTTTTAAGAGAGTTTGCACGTGTACACATGTGTGAGCAGGGGAGGGGAAGAGGAATAAAGAGAGAAAATATGAAGTAAGTTTTATGCCTGGTGCAGAGCCTGACTCAAGGCTTGATCCTACCACTGTGGGATAATGACATGAGCCAAAATCAAGAGTTAGATGCTCAACCCCGATTGAGCCACCCAGGCTCCCTGAGAACATGGAATTTTTAACTTTGTACACAGCAGTCTAACCTACTTCAACTTGTTTACTGGTTAGATATGTTCACAGTGTAGCTGGAGTGTGATAGTCAAGAATAAAGAGAGAGGGACTCTAAAAAGATTAACTAGTCAGATCCTCAGGGAAGCTCGATTAGATCTGAAGTGCAAAGAAGCCTTTGTAAAATCTGAAGCTGGATAGTAGTAGTATCAGATTTATGAGTGATGCAGGTAGCTCTGGGTGTACTGTGCAGTGTGGTGTGGTGTAGTAGCGTATTCCGGCTTTGAGTTCACTTCTGTTTCTCCTTCCCGGGGATTAGCCTCATGGTGCAGAGACTGCATCTAATTGGTCTCTGATAGTTACCATCTAAGCAGTATCTAGAATAGTTATGACAATCACTAGATGTTTTGTGTATAAATACTTAAAATATAATTACAGAGTATTTTAAGAAGCATCTTTATGAGATATGCTATATTTTATAACTGTCTCATCTCCATTCAAAAGCTTGTTCATATTCAGCTTATAATCATATGGCTTAACATGACACTTTAAATCTTATTATTTTGACATTGACGAGATTGATACTTTTGTTTACCTTTCTGAAAGCCTTGCAAGGTTATAAATGCGAAAGATGTTGACTTCATGTATGTAGAACTTATTCAGCGCTGCAAACAGCTCTTCCTCACCCAGACAGACACTGTCGATGACCACATTTACCACATGCCAAGTTTCCTCCAGTCTATTGCAAGTGTCTTGCTTTACCTTGATACAGTAAGTGAAACAGTCAGTTAAGCTGAGCACTATTTTAATATTTAAATTCAGTTCTTCAGATAATTTGACAAAGTCATAGGAATTATATGTATTCAGTATAGGCACCGTTGTGATCAAGGTGACATTTTTAATTAGTAGTTTGTGTTAATTATTGTCATGAAGCTTGACTTTTAGTTATCCAAAGCAGGAAAATTAATTTGTTACTTGTTCTGTTTTTCTAAAAAGATTAAGATTGTTGCTTGGGGTAGAATTGCACCTTAAGTATCAGACAGTTTTACTCTTTTTTAGGCAATCACACTATTAACCTTCTTAGTAGATTAGGTATAAGGCCGGTTTTTCATTTATCTAATGTGTGTCTACTTGAGTTGTAATTATTTTAGATATTTATATTATTCCTTTATTTCCTCCTGTAACTTTTAGTTTGCTGTCCATTTCTGGTAGGTTCCTGAGGTGTATACTCCTGTTCTGGAACATCTCCTTGTGGCACAGATAGACAGTTTCCCACAATATAGTCCAAAAATGCAGTCAGTGTGTTGTAAAGCCATAGTAAAAGTTTTCCTGGCGTTGCAGGGGAAAGGACCCATTCTCTGGAATTGCATCAGTACTGTGGGTAAGTTTGGAACTCACTCTTGTTTCTATGATGATGAATACTTAGCATGTTGTTTGATATAGATATTTTTTGTATCTTTTGATGCCTCTTGGGGAACTAATGTGTTGGTGGATCAGAATCTCCTTTTTCATCCTTTTTTTAAAATCTTTTTTCTCCCTTTTGCTCCTGAATCTTAATAGTCTAAAATTTTACAAGGAAGATATTGATAGATTTTAAGGGAAAGCTTGGGAGGTGTTGTTATGTTTCGTAAATAGTGGCTTTCATTTTTGTTGAGTGTTTGGTTGTACTTTGTGATGTTGCCTTCATTTCTGTTTTCATTTTATTTTTTCAGTGCATCAGGGTTTAATCAGAATCTGTTCTAAGCCTGTGATCCTTCAAAAGGTAAATTCTGAATCTGTTTTGAAAATTACTCTTTTGTCACTGAAAGTTAGAAGTGATGATGGGATCTTTAGTCTGTAAGTATACAAAAATGGCCTTTTTTGTTATTAGCCATGCCTCGTAGTTTGAAAAGTATAGGACATAATGCCTCTATTTTTTCAGGTGAATAAATTCCTCAGTTATGGGACATTCTTTTTTTTTTATTTATTTTTATTTTTTTTAATACTTTTATTTATTTCTAGGAGAAAGAGAGGGAGACAGCGTGAGCAGGGGAGGGTCAGAGAGAGAGGGAGACACAGACTCTGAAATAGGCTCCAGGCTCTGAGCTGGCAGTCAGCACAGAGCCCGACGCGGGGCTCGAACCCACGAGCCGTGAGATCATGACCCAAGCGAAAGTCGGACGCTTAACCGACTAAGCCACCGAGGCGCCCCAGTTATGGGACATTCTTAAATGTAACTTACTGTTATTTACACATTTTTACAAGAAGGGAGTGGCTTCTCTTTTGGAACTCTGAGACAGAATACTTAGGCGCATCATGGGAGGCATATGTTAGTTACTTGACGTTGTAGGAAGTAGTATGAGGTGGGAGATGGACCTGCATAGGACAGTGAGGTAAGTGACCTTAACAGGTTCCTTGGGCATTGTTTAAAATTTTTTTTTAAAATTTTTAAAATTTTTTAATGTTTTATTTATTTCTGAGAGAGAGAGAGCATGAGCAGGGGAAGGTCAGAGAGGGAGACACAGAATCTGAAACAGGCTCCAGGCTCTGAGCTATCAGCACAGAGCCCGACGCGGGGCTCGAACCCACAAACCATGAGATCATGACCTGAGCCGAAGTCGGGCGCTTAAGTGACTGAGCCACCCAGGCGCCCCTGTTTTAAAAGATTTTTTAATTCATCACTATTATAGCCCCAGTTAGAAAAATTATGATTTTTTTTTTAGCTTGCTTGCGTATATTCCTATCATGCTGTACTATCTTCCTCAATCAAATTGGTATCTGATGAGAGAATGTTTTAGCTTAGAAAATTCTGAAAATCAAAACATTCTGGCAGCCATGATTATTTTGTGAATCCACCAGTAAGTATTGGTGTGTTGTCTTCCTGCCCAGGGTGCAGAGTCTGAATCTGAAGACTGCCGTGCATCAGGGGAAGTTAGAACTGGCAGATGGAAAGTGCCCACATATAAAGACTATTTGGATCTTTTTAGAAGTCTCCTGGGTTGTGACCAGATGATGGTAAAAATGACTATTTTAAAGCCACGAAAGTACCCTAGTTCCTCTTTATTAGTCTCCATAGTTTTACCCTTAAGACTTAAAAATTTCAGTTATATTTTACTAACTATTCAGTTGTTTTATTTTCAAAGTACTTCATGTAGTAAAAAATTTAAATGCTGTACTGTAGGAACAAAATCATAGAACTCATGTAAACTTAATAATTGCTATAGCTAAGTCCTCATTTCATCTGTGAGTAGCCAGTGGTAGTATGTTTGATGCTAAGTTATTCTTCCTAACAGATCCACCCTCTTATGTAACAAAAGTACAACAATATTATCACCATGGAAGAGCTATTCTTTTTTTATTTGTTAAAAATGAAGATTAAAAAAAAGCTGAAGATCTAACTCAGTAGTGTGAAGAAGATGGGTGCATGGTTTTTTATGTCATTTATGATGAGAATAATGCCTCCTGCTTAATGTTTCTGATAGATGTTTCTCTAATGTCTGCTTTAAGCCAAGTTCTGGCTACCATTTCAGCATAAACTTTGGCAAAGCATTCTACCCTAGGAAAAACAGTTTATGTCCGTAGATGATTTCTGTTCTGTCTTAGGAGTTTTTAGTTGTTTTCTTACTGAAATAAAATAGTATGGCAGTGTTTGTAATTTTACCTACAATATTTCTTTAGTGTATATGGTGTTAGGTATTCCTCTATTTTGAGGTTAAGTTCCATAGAATATTTGACTGAGTAAAGGCAGAGCCATTGGCTTGTATTTTTGGAATAGTTGAATAGTTTCACTTAAAATGTTGATTTATTTTGAGAGAGAGAGACAAAGAGAGCAAGCAGGGAAGGGGCAAAGAGACATAGAGAGAGAGAATCCCAGGCAGGCTTTGTGCTTCCAGTGCAGAGCCGACATGGGGCTTGAACTCATGAATCATGAGATCGTGACTTGAGCCGAAACCAAGTCAATGTTTAACTGACTGAGTACCCAGGTGCACCAGAGTAGTTTTACTTATAAAGAAATGGTCAATTATGGGGCACTTGGGTGGCTCAGTCAGTTAAGTGTCTGACTTTGGCTCAGGTCATGATCTCATTGTTTGTGGTTTGAGTCCCGCACCAGGTTCTGTGTTGACAGCTAGCTCAGAGGCTGGAGCCTGCTTCAGATTCTGTGTCTCCCTCTCTCTCTGACTCTCCCCTGCTCACAGTGTCTCTCTCTCTCTCTCAGAAATAAATAAAACATTTAAACAATTTTTTAAAAATAAAGAAATGGTAAATTATACCTTTAAGTTCAGTTTGAGGATAGGTGAGCATTGATTCACACGTATGTATGTTTATATGTATGTAAGCATGGTTATATCGAAACATATATGCACGTGTATTTGTATCAACATGTATATAATGTGTGTGTGTATAGTATACATAAGTGTTTTTACACACACACATTAAGTGGGATAAATGCTTTGATGAGGATTGGCCTAAATCTTCTCATTTGCTACTTTGTATTTAGTAAGTATCTGTTAACATATGTATAGGTAAGTCCTATCTGACTTAAATGATATTGTCCTAATAATTTTGGAAAGTGTCTCTATTTTGCAGCTTGAAAACCTCCAGGTAAATCTCCTACAGTTTACACAGAAGTTGCTCTAATATCCAAATATACAAGTACATAGATGCATCGTAATTTAATATGGATATTGATACTTTTTTGTATAAAATTTTCAAGTTGAATACTTTTCTTTATTTTAAAGGATTCTTTTTTAGCAGATGAAGCATTTCTCTTTGTGAATCCCTCCCTTCAAAGTCTGAATCGTTTGCTATATGATGAATTTGTCAAATCAGTTTTGAAGATTCTTGAGAAATTGGATCTTACACTAGAGAAACAGAACGCTGGGGGACATGAGGTTAGAAGTTTTTGTCAATAATAATTTTGCCTCATTTTTATAGCAGCTCTCTTTGGATGTAAGCATCCAGGGGGAAATAGCACATTTATTGACTATTAGAGGAAATTGATCTCTGCAGCATTCATGTGTGTCATTGATACTTGGCTATTTAAATAGCTCAGTGTGTAGAAAATGTTATCTCTAGATTGTTCAAAAAGTAATTTCTATGTTTAATATTTGAAAACCATTTATTTTTTAAAAGTTGTTTATTATGCTTGTTACTCATTTCTTAGGAATAGTAAAGAGTCAAGTATTCCTTTGTATAAAGGTGACTTATTGTAGTAGGATAGGGAACCCTGGGATTCCTTTTGTTTATAGCTGAGGGAACTCCAGACTTTGGGTGCAGAACGTTCAATGTGTTCTTGAGAAAGTAGAATATAGGCAATAGGGAGGAAAGGAAGAATACACCCTCCTTTTTTCCTGTATCGAGATTTCCTGGCCTGTGTGAGAGATAAGTCATGGTTTCAGCCTGCCAGCCAGAAGCCACTGTGCTCTTCTCTGAGGACGTGTTTTAGGAAAGCACGATGGGAGTGACCCTAGTGTCAAAGGACTTAAGTTCCAATGGGAAACATCTAATTTGCTTTTCAGCTCGGAGATTTTTTTCTTGGACTAGATTATGCTCGTTAGGACATAGTACATAGCACTTCCACTGTAATACTGTGAAGTTAGACAAAAGATAATGGAGGGATTATGCAGAGGATAAAGAAAGCAGTAACTGTACTGCATTTGTATTGTCCTATTTTTTTATGCTGGTTGACGGAAACAGCAGTAGTTTTCATGTTTTGCGTACGTCTAAAATAATTTCATTAAAAAACTTGCCAACAGGGACTTCCTGGAACTCTGTCAGCCAGCAAACCTGCTTTTTAGGACACATGTCCTTGTCACTTTTGTTGTCTTCAGTGGCTTCCTTGGACTTTCTTTCTCTTCTTGTTTTCTCTCGTTTGTTTCCTGCCTTTCACTTTACTTCCAGTAGGGCAGTGGTCACCTCTTGCGACCATTTCTCAAGTAAACCTGGCATCTGCCCTTATCCTCCTCTACAGCTTCCAGTCTGTATTTCTAACTACTTGTTTAACATTTCCACCTAAAATTGATAACATAGGCATAGTCTGCTCATAGTGAGTACTGTCGCTTAATACTGTTAACTATTCCTGTTTCTCGGTTTGAAACCTCCGAATCCTTATGGACACATTCTGATGTTCTGAACTTCTACCTCTGTCAAAGCAGCATTGCTAATTCCTTCAAGAAGTTATAGCCCTACCCCTTCATATTTTTGTATTTGTACCATTCTTTAATCCCTTCACTTTCTCACTTCCTTTGTGTTATTTTCTTTAATGTTTTCGAGCTCTGTCATCTTAATAAATTGTAAGCTTTATTAAATTGTATTACCTGTAATTGAGGACTCATATATACTTTTCTCACTTTGATAAAGTGTTTGTTTGGGTACATCTACTTTTAAGGATGAAAATGAAGCAGCTGGTGTTTTGGTGATCCCGACCTCTGATCCAGCGGCTAACTTGCACCCTGCTAAACCCAAAGATTTTTCAGCTTTCATTAACCTGGTGGAAATTTGCAGGTATTAAAAAAAATTCTAATTGTTTAAGGGTGGAAATCACCAGCTATTCGCTATAAGAAAAAGACTTCTCTGGATATATGAGATGAAACAGTAAAAGACTTAAAATCTAAAATTGCTTATATGAATCTTTAAAATATATCTATATGTACCAGCTTAGAATTATCATTGTTTTCTGTTTACAAGATCCTCAGGTAGGGAGGGGTATCTGGGTGGCTCAGTCAGTTAAGCATCTGACATTTGGTTTTGGCTCATGTCATGTTCTCATGATTCCTGGGATCGAACCCCATGCTGGGCTGTGCACTAAAAGTGTGGAGCCTGCTTGGGGTTCTCTATCCCTCTCTGGCTGACCCTTCTCTGTGCTTATGCACATGCTTACTCAGTCTCTCTCAAAATAAATAAATAAACTTAAAAATATATATCTTCCAGAGAAAAGGAATGTAAAAGTGTTATATAATGTAATCATACGCCTTTTTAATAATATCCCTTATAATTTTGAAGCAGAATAAAAATATGATAAAAACGTCTGCATTAAGCTTTTAATTTGTTTTTACAGAGAGATTCTTCCTGAGAAACATGTAGAATATTTTGAGCCATGGGTCTATTCATTTGCATTTGAGTTAATTTTGCAGTCTACACGGTTGCCTCTCATCAGTGGTTTTTACAAATTGCTTTCTGTTGCTGTGAGAAATGCCAAGAAAATAAAATATTTTGAGGTGAGTGGTTTTTTGTACGGACACTGAATCTTCCTGGGTTTTAGGTTGCGTGAGTATGTATAAATGCATTATAAAATATTATATTGGAGTCTTATTTTATAAAATTAAAGTCTTATTTTATTTTCTCTGCTTTTACAAGGAGTGTGAGTTGCAGTTGGTTGACAATGTGAAAACGTTAGTAGCATTTTCTGTTCTGATTTACAAGTACCTGGCCAATAAGGTGAGATTAGCAGAGGTTAACAAAGGTTCTCAAAGTGTAGTCTTGGGACCAGCAGCCTCAGCATTGCCTGAGAAATCTGTGTCCCCTCCAGACCTTGCTCATCAGAAACTCTGGGGCCAGGCAGAACAGTCCATGCTAATAGGCTACCCAGGTGATCTGGTGGCTAGTGACACTGGAGAGTATCTAGATTAGGGTGCCTAATGCTCCAGTTTATCACGAGTGGTCCAGTCAGTTAGTTACAGGATGAGCAGGTCTCTCAATTCATAGGTATATGTATTAGAAGACAGGAAAGGGGTAATGGACTTAGCCAGGCCTCTGACTTTTGAATAGTCATTCGCCTTTTACCTTAGGTTTTGTTTCTCACTGGCCTCTGCCTAAAGTGTTATCAGAGCCGATTTTTCCCCCTCTGCTTAAGACCTTGGCAAAATGAAGATGGAAAATAGATTTACCCCTTAAGTAAGACTGAGGGGGCTCCTGGGTGGCTCAGTGGCTGGGTGTTCGACTTTGGTTCAGGTCACGGTTCATCTCGCGGTTCGTGAGTTCAAGCCCTATGTCGAGCTCCGTGCTGACAGCTCAGAGCCTGGAGCCTGCTTTGAATCCTGTGTGTCCCTCTTTCTCTCTGCCCCTCTCCGGCTTGCGTTCTCTCTCTTTCTGTCTCTCTCCAAAATAAGTAAACATTAAAAATTAAAAAAAAAATAAGACTGGGAATTGCTAGATTAGGTCACAGAATTACATAATATTGTTCACTTTACTAATTTACTGCTTTATTCAACAGGGAGTTGATCCGAAGAGTCAGACACAGTCTCCTGAGGACCCAGAAAACTATTCTTGCTTTGGTTTGCAAAATTTGGTAAAGAGGTAATTTTTAAAGGATTTATCCAGTGTTTTCATGGGCTATTTAAAAATAAAAGTATGTTGATAAAAAAAATCTTTGTAATCATAAATTACCTAATGATTTAAAAATTGGTTTGCTTAATTGAGATAGGGATTAGGGGATTAGGAAGTACTAAGAGAGGAAATTGGTGGCTTTCAAAAGTCCCTTGAGTTTTCATTAAATAGTTTAAATGATGTCAACTCAAAACTAATGGATTCTTTAGGTCTCCATATAATGAGAATTAAGTACTTGAGCAGATGAGTTTTTCCTGGAGATCAGTACTTACTTTGTAAATGATAGTAGCCATGTCATATAAAAGCTGTGTGATCACTTTTTGTATTTGAGAAGAAGGATAACTATTTTTAGTTGATTCTCAGATTATAGACTCTGTTCAGAGCACAGCACTGTCTTTTTCTTTTCCTTTTTTGTTAAGGTTTCGGTTAAAATGAAGCAATACAAAGATGAACTTTTGGTCTCCTGTTTGGGCTTTATTCTGTCCCTGCCACATGACATCATTGAACTTGATATTAGAGCCTACGTTCCTGCACTGCAGGTAGATACGTTATTTCAAGCAGATGTATTTTTTTTTTTCCCACATACTGTTTTGTGTTCTAGAAACCACGGGAACTCTTAAGGTCTTGCCTCTGCAGTTATAGCAGGTACTTACGCATCAGACACCCTGGCTCAAGTCCTCCTTTTGCCACTTAGTAGCCTGGGGACTTGAGACCCTTGGCTTGGCCTCTCAGAGCTTCCCTGACAGGTGGATGTGAAAATTAAACTTACCATGTGTTCAAAGTTTGCATTATAACACCAGTTGCGTAGACTGGTGGTGCTTATTTTCCCAGGAATGACCTTGGATGCACCTAATATCTCTAGCAGTATCTGTCAGTGGAATGGCTTACTCATTAGAAACCACAACTAATTGGTATTTTTTCTAAATGTTAAATTTTCTGTATTTCAGTTTACCTTGTTTGTATTAACATATAGATGGCTTTTAAACTGGGCCTGAGCTATACCCCATTGGCAGAAGTAGGTCTGAATGCCCTGGAAGAATGGTCAGTTTACATCTGCAAACATGTAATTCAGCCGTATTATAAAGACATTTTACCCAGCCTTGATGGATATCGGAAAACATCAGCCTTATCAGGTAAGGTTTAGAATTATGATGTATATCTTAAACAAAATGGTAATATAATAAATTTAGTAGGACTATTTGTATTTTTGCAACTTCTGTAATTTGAGTCTAACATATTCAAAATGTTTGATATTTTGTTAATATTTCCAATTTAGTCCGTGTAATTGGGACATAAATATAATTAAGATGTTAAACTGTTTTTCATTTTATTCACGTCTATACAACCAAGATTTATAAAATATTCAAAGGCAAAAAGTCTATATTTAATATCTTGAATTCCTAATACATCCTAATACACTGCCTTGCAAATAAATAGTTAAATAAGTAGGGCTTAAAACTATGAAAATTTAATAGTAATTTTAGATTTTGTTAATTTTTATTGGTTTTCCAAATTGATGAAGCACTAATGTTAGCCAGTTAAGAAGAATTGCCATAGTACAAATAGGTTTGGGAAAAGATTCAAAGGGAAAAAAACGATTGGACCAGGCAAGTGTGACTGTCAAGAAAAGTAGTAATTCGAGTTCAGGGAGACAGATTTCCTTGAAGCAGAATGAACATGGACACTGATATTAGGTGGAGCAAAAAAGAAAGATTCAGACTGGAGAAAGACACTGAAATATTGCTAAAATTTTAAAAGTGTCATGAAAAATTAAGTGAATTAAGTGTTAATTTGTAAAATCTTATCTATGTAAACCATTTTATTATTCAACTTAAGGATTGTTGGCTTGGAAACATTAAGTGAAAGTTGTGTGACACATTTTGTTCACTGAGTCTGGTTTTTCTCACACCTTGATGCATATTCAGAGTTCAAGAAGAGTCATAATTTTGGAAGATTTTTCTGTAAATGTTAGCAATAATAGGCTAATTTAGAGATAAAAAAATATGCTTGTTAATGTTTATAGGTTACTTAGGCTTTTAAAATTCACATATAAAGGGGCGCCCGGGTGGCTTAGTTGGTTAAGCGTCCGACTTTCGCTCAGGTCATGATCTCACGGTTCGTTGGTTCGAGCCCCGCGTCGGGCTCTGTGCTGACTGCCAGCTCAGAGCCTGGAGCCTGTTTGAGTCTGTGACTCCCTCCCTCTCTGACCCTCCCCTGCTCACGCTGTCTCACTCTCTCTCTCCTAGAAATAAATAAAACATTTAAAAAAAAAATTCACATATAAAGATTGCTGTATTTGAGTAGATCATTAAAAAACATAGACTTAGTTTTAAAAAATGAATATATCTAGTAGCAAACACCTTGTTGGTACTTTTTGTTTTTTAGAATTTATTTCTGTCAGTGAGCCCATTAAAAAGATTTATGTTTTTAAAAAAATTATGAGGGAACATACATGATTATTTTTTAAATTGTTTTAAAAGAGACTACGTGTGCACACAGGCATGTGAATGGTGGGGTCGGGGAGGGAATCTTTTTTTTTTTTTTTACAAATAGTTTATTATCAAATTAGTTTCCACATAACACCCAGTGCTCATCCTCACAAGTGCCCTCCTCCATGCCCACCCCTCCTCCCCCCCACATCCACCAGTCCTCAGTTTTTGTCAGCATTCAAGAGTCTCTCATGGTTTGCCTCTCCCCCTTTCCCCCACCATTTCCACCCTTCTTCTCCCCCTTATTCCTCTGTTAAGCTCCTCCTAATCCTCCTATACGTGCACACATATGATATTTGTCTTTCTCTGCCTGACTATTTCGCTCAGCATAACACCCTCAAGGTCCATCCATGTTGCTACACATGGCCAGATTTCATTGTTTCTCATTGCCATGTAGTATTCCATGGTATAGATAAACCACATCTTCTTGATCCATTCGTCCATTGATGGACACTTAGGTTCTTTCCATGTTTTGGCTATGAAGTTGAGAGTGCTGCTATGAACAGTGGGGTACATGTGCTCCTATGCATCAGCATTTCTGTATCCCTTGGGTAAATTCCTAGCAGTGCTATTGCTGGGTCATAGGGAGTTCTATTGTTAGTTTCCTTAGGAACCTCCACACTGTTTTCCAGAGGGGCTGTACCAGTTTACATTCCCACCAACAGTGTAGGAGGATGCCCGTTTCTCCACATCCTCGCCAGCATCTAGAGTTCTCTGATTGGCTCATTTTAGCCACTCTGACTGGCGTGAGATGGTATCTCAGTGTGGTTTTGATTTGTATTTCCCTGATGAGGAGCGATGCTGAACATCGTTTCATGTGTCTGTTGGCCATCTGGATGTCCTCTTTGGAGAAGTGTCTGTTCATATCTTCTGCCCATTTCTTTACTGGGTTGTTTGTTTTTCGGGCATGTAGTTTGGTGAGTTCCTTGTACATTCTGGATATCAACCCTTTATCTGATATGTCATTTGCAATTATCTTTTCCCATTCCGTTGGTTGCCTATTAATTTTCTGGGTTGTTTCCTTGGCTGTGCAGAAGCTTTTAATCTTGAGGAGGTCCCAACAGTTTATTTTGCTCTTAATTCCCTTGCTTTTGGGGATGTGTCAAGTAAGAAGTTGCTGCGGTGGAGGTCAAGGAGGTTGTTTCCTGCTTTCTCCTCTAGGGTGTTGATAGTTTCCTGTCTCACGTTCAGGTCCTTTATCCATTTTGAGTTTATTTTGTGCATGGTGTGAGAAAATGATCTAGTTTCATTCTTCTGCATGTTGCTGTCCAGTTCTCCCAACACCATCTGTTAAAAAGGCTGTCTTTTTTCCATCGGATATTCTTTCCTGCTTTGTCAAAGATTAGTTGGCTGTATACTTTTGGGTCCACTACTGAGTTCTCAATTGTGTCCCATTGGTCTATGTGTCTGTTTTTGTGCCAATACCATACTGTCTTGATGATGACAGCTTTGTAGTAGAGGCTAAAGTCTGGGATGGTGATCCCTCCCGTTTTGGTTTTATTTTTCAGGATTACTTTGGCTATTCGGGGTCTTTGTGGTTCCATACAAATTTTTGGATAGTTTGTTCTAGTTTTGAGAAGTATGCTGGTGCAATTTTGATTGGAATTGCATTGAATGTGTACAGTGCCTTAGGTAGTAATGACATCTTAACTATATTTATTCTTCCTATCCATGAGCATGGAATGTTTTTCCATTTCTTTGTGTCTTCTTCAATTTCCTTCATAAGTTTTCTATAGTTTCATCATACAGATCTCTTGTATCCTTGGTTAGGTTTATTCCGAGGTAGTTTATGGTTTTTTGTGCAATTGTGAATGGGATCAGTTTCTTGATTTCTCTTTCTGTTGCTTCATTGTTGGTGTATAAAAATGCAACCGATTTCTATACGTTGATTTTGTACCCTGCCACTTGGCTGAATTCTTGGATCAGTTCTAGTAGGCTTCTGGTGGAGTCTGTCAGGTTTTCGATGTAGACTATCATGTTGTCTGTGAAAAGTGAAAGTTTGACTTCTTCTTTGCCAGTTCTGATGCCTTTGATTTCCTTTTGTTGTCTGATGGCTGATGCTAGACTTCCAGCACTATGTTAAACAACAGCGGTGAAAGTGGACATCCCTGTCGTGTTCCAGATCTCAGGGGGAAAGCTCTGAGTTTTTCCCCGTTGAGGATGATGTTAGCTGAAGGCTTCTCATAGATGGCTTTGATGATGTTTAAGTAGGTTCCTTCTATCCCAACTTTCTCGAGAGTCTTTATTAGAAGGGATGCTGTATTTTGTCAAATGCTTTTTCTGCATCTATTGACAGGATCATATGGTTTTTATCTTTTCTTTTATTGATATGATGTATCACATTGATTGATTTGCGAATGTTAAACCAGCCCTGTAACCCAAGAATGAATCCCACTTGATCTTGGTGGATGATTCTTTTGATATGCTGCTGGATTCGATTTGCAAGGATCTTGTTGAGAATTTTTGCATCCGCATTCATCAAGGATATTGGCCTGTAGTTCTCTTTTTTTGCTGGATCTCTGTCTGGCTTGGGGATCAGTGTGATGCTGGCTTCATAAAATGAATCCGGGAGTTTTCCTTCGCTTTCTATTTTTTGGAATAACTTGAGAAGAATTGGGATGAATTCTGTTTTAAATGTCTGGTAGAATTCCCCAGGGAAGCCATCAGGTCCAGGGCTCTTATATGTTGGGAGATTTTTGATCACTGATTCAATTTCTTCACTCGTTATGGGTCTGTTCAGATTTTCTATTTCTTCCCGTGTGAATTTTGGTAGTGAGTGTGTGTTTAGGAATGTGTCCATTTCTTCAAAGTTGTCCAATTTGTTGGCATATAATTTTTCATTGTATTCCCTGATAATTGCTTGTATTTCTGAGGGGTTGGTTGTAATAAGTCCATTTTCATTCATCATTTTGTCTATTTGGGTGCTCTCTCTTTTCTTTTGGATAAGTCTGGCTAGAGGTTTGTCAATTTTGTTTACCTTTTCAAAAAACCAACTCTTGGTTTCATTGATCTGTTCAATTGTTTCTTTGGTCTCGATGTTGTTTATTTCTGCTCTAATTTTTACTATTTCTCTTCTTCTACTGGGTTTAGGGCGTTCTTGTTGCTCTGCCTCTAGTTCCTTTAGGTGAGCTGTTAGATTTTGGACTTGCGCTTTTTCTAATCTCTTGAAGTAGGCCTGGAGAGCAATGTACTTTCCTCTTAGGACTGCCTTTGCCGCATCCCATAGATTTTGAATTGTAGTGTTCTCATTTTCATTTGTTTCCATATATTTTTTAATTTCATCTCTAATTGCCTGATTGGCCCATTCATTCTTTAGAAGGATGTTCTTTAACCTCCATGTTTTTGGAAGTTTTCCAGACTTCTTCCTGTAATTGATTTCAAGTTTCAAAGCATTGTGATCTGACAGTGTGCATGGTAGGATCTCTATTCTTTTATATTTCTTGAGGGCTGCTTTATGTCCCAGTATGTGATCTATCTTGGAGAATGTGCCATATGCACTTGAGAAGAAAGTAAATTCCCTGGCCTCAGGATGTAAAGTTCTAAATATATCCGTCAGGTCCATCTGGTCCAATGTGTCTTTCAAGTCCATTATTTCTTTAGTGATTTTCTGTCTGGTTGACCTATCCATTGCTGTAAGCGGGGTATTAAAGTCCCCTGCTATTAGCACATTCTTATCTAGAAGCTTGTTTCTGTTTGTGATTAATTGTTTTAGATATTTACGTGCTCCCATATTTGGTGCGTAGACATTTATGATTGTTAGTTCTTCCTGATGGATGGACCCTGTAATTATTGTGTAGTGCCCTTCTTCATCTCTTGTGATTGTCTTTAATTTAAAGCCCAGTTTGTCTGACATAAGTATCGCTATTCCGGCTTTCTTTTGATTTCCTGTAGCATGATATATATTTCTCCATCCCCTTACTTTTAATCTGAAGGTATCTTCCCGTCTAAAATGAGTTTCTTGTAGACAGCATATAGATGGATTTTGTTTTTTAATCCATTCTGCTACCCTATATCTTTTGATTGGAGCATTCAGCCCATTTACATTCAGTGTTATTGAAATATGTGGGTTTAGAGTCTTTGTATCTTTTGTAGGGTTCATGTTTGTGGTGGTGTCTCTGGAATCTTTGTTCCTTGCAACCTTTCCTTCAGAGCACCCCTCTCAGAGTTTCTTGTAGGGCTGGCTTCGTGGTGACAAATTCTTTCAATTTCTGTTTGTTTGGAAAGGTTTTTATCTCTCCTTCTATTTTGAATGACAGCCTTGCTGGATAGAGGATTCTTGGCTGCATATTTTTTACTGTTCATCACATTGAAGATCTCTTGCCATTCCTTTCTGGCCTGCCACGTTTCAGTAGATAGGTCTGTCACCACTCTGATAGGTTTCCCTTTGTATGTGAGGGCCCTTTTCTCCCTAGCTGCTTTCATAATTTTCTCTTTGTCCTTATATTTGCCTTTTTTACTTTGATATGCCTTGCAGAAGGTCGATTCAGATTACGTCTGAGGGGTGGGTCCTCTGAGCCTCTTGTATTTCAGCGTTTACTTCTTTTCCCAGGTCGAGGAAGTTCTCTGCTATAATTTGTTCCAGGACTCCTTCAGCACCTTTCCCCCTCTCTTCCTCTTCTGGGATTCCTATGATATGGATATTGTTGTGTTTGACCATATTGCTGAGCTCTCGAATTCTTCTTTCCTGTTCCTGGATCAGTTTGTCTCTTTTTTTGTCAGCTTCTTGTTTTTCTATAATGGTGTCTTCTAAATCACTTATTCTCCTTTCTGCCTCTTCAAGCCGTGCATTGCAGGCCTCTAATTTATTATGGATCTCATTTATCGCATTTTTTAATTCTTCATGCCTATTGTTATTTTCCATTCTGTCTGTAGCCATAGTTTCCTTGATGTCGCCTATGTTTTTTTCAAGCCCTGCTATTAATTTCACCATTATTATTCTAAAATCTTGTTCACTTATGCTGCTGATCTCTGTTTTGAGCAGTTCATTAGCTGTCATTTCTTCTTGGAGTTTCTTTGGAGGAGATCTCTTTCGTTTCGTCATTTTAGTTAGCTTTCCGGCTCTTGTTGGTTTTAAAGACCTGTTATGCTCTCTGTTTCTATGAGCACTGCTATATCCAAGAAGACTCTTTGACTTTCCAGGGCCTATCCTTTCAGAGATTGTTTTTGAATGGTATCCCTCGGTCTCTCTTGTTGGGACCTTAGTTATTTTATTTTCCTATTCGTAGTGATATTTGGGACTCTTCACCTTGTGTACTCTAGCTTGTTTCTTGAGGTAGCCCTGGAAAAGAAAACAGACACACAAACACACAGGGAGCAGGAGTACACAAACTCACAGACTGATTCAACTAACATGCAAAGCGAGAGAGAAAACGAAAAAGTTAATAGAAAAGACGGAGGAGGGAGGGTGAATAATAGGGAGCATAAAATACATAAAAGGGTCAAAAAGGGGAAAAGAAAAGGAAAAAAGAAGAAAACCGATGGACAAAAAACGGTTTAAAGCATATACCTGGATTTCCCAGCTACAGTTAAATAGCCGTGTGTATGCAGTGCTGGTTGAAGAGCATAGAGAAAAAGAGAGAAGGCAGGGTGAGACAAGGCAGATTTGGAAATAGAATGAACAGGCAGAAGGGATAAGAAACTTTTTTCAAAGAGGTAAAGGGTAGAATGTGGTTGGATAGGTGAGAGAAGGATGCTGGAATTATCCAGAGAAATTATATAGTCTAATTACTCCTGAGAGAAATAGCTGAAAAAGTCGGTAGGTGTAGAATTTACAGTTACAGAATGGACTTGTGATTGTTTAAGCAAGCTGGCGACCAGAGTTAATCAGGTCAGTGTTTTGGGGAAAAAAGCGAGAAAAGAGAAAAAAGAAGAAAAAAAAGAGAAAAGAAAGGGGAAAAAAAAAGAAAAAAGAAAAAAAAGGAAAAAGAAAAAAAAAAGGGGAGGAGGGCACCTCTCAGGCAGGGATGGGCGTGGCGTGATCCGATGCCTCAGGCGGGGGTTCTGCCTTGGCGATTGTGGGAAGGAGAGTGACGGTGCTCCGGTCCCTTCTTGAACCCCGCGCTGCAGCTCGCTTTTTTTTTTTTTTTTTGCGTGTCAACTCCCCGTTCCGGGGACGCAGCCGAAGTTGGTTGCACTCTTCAACCCAGGCCAGTTCCAATCTCCAAATCCCAGCCCGCGCCCCTCTGAAGTTGCCTTAGACACAGCTTCCCAGACAACCCCCTCGGGCTATTCCAGGCTCCCTGCTGAGCTCTGGGGGCGGAGTCAGGATCGCTGCTTTCTTCTCTGGTCGGCTCTGGTGCGCATGCGCGGGGGCTTGCCTGCAGCGTCCGCGTAGCCTGAGCCCGCTGGAGTGAGGAAAACCGGGTCTCTATGGCTCGTCACCCGAAACACGAACTCACAGGCAAATTTCCCAGTTTTTAGCTCTTTGCCCTCCCTCTTGAGTTCCAGCCAGCCAGGAGCGCGGACGCCTGGTGTCTGCGCGTCTCCTTCAGGGATCCCAGCCGCCCTGGAGCTACAATGGCGGCAGGCGCGCCGCCGCTGGAGTGAGGAAAACCGGGTCTCTCTATGGCTCGTCACCCGAAACACGAACTCACAGGCAAATTTCCAGTTTTTAGCTTTTTGCCTTCCCTCTCGAGTTCCAGCCAGCAAGGAGCGCGGACGCCCGGTGTCTCCGCGTCTCTTTCAGGGGTCCCAGCCGCCCTGGAGCTACAATGGCGGCAGGCGCACGGGCTCCGCTTTAAAACCCCACCTCCAGGGGCGGCACAAAGAAGCAGTCTGTGTGCTCAGCCTCCCCCAGGACCAGTTGTCGCGAGGGGACCTGGTGTGCAGATATTTGGCAAGTACGGTCTTTCTATGCACCGAGCGGAGATTTTTCTGTCTCGGACTCTCTCCTTTTCCCCTCTCACTCCCCGTAGAGGGTAGAGGGGGATCGCCTCCCACCCTGGAGGCTCCGATCCCGGGCTGATTTTACCTTCCCCGGTTCGCACTCACGTTAGAAGGCTTTCTCAGTGGATTCTGCGTCCTTTTTTCTCTCAGTCTCTCAGGTTTTGTATGGTTTCTAATGGCTTCAGATCTTTTCTGTGTGATGTATGGGCGCGAGTGCAAGTACGGAGCTCCTTACTTCTCCGCCATCTTGCCTCCCTTCCCAAGTTGGCCTCTTTTTAAAAAGTAAGGCTACTTTTTCTAAGGTACATTTCTCCATTTATTCGAACATTTATTCATATCTCCTATCTTTTTTGTTATGTAGAATTTTATTTGGTTACTGTACATGTCTTAAGAACATTTGTAGATACAGGATGCTATTTAGTTGTGGATGGTAAATATTTTCCCTTTATATTTTCTTTACAAGAATGTGGTGTATTAGAAAAAGATTGATTTTATTTATTTTGTAACCATTCACATGAATGAATATCCTTTTGTTCTTTTTTCCAGTTTTTTTTTTAAATATTTTTTATTTATTTCTAGGAGAGAGAGAGAGACAGCGTGAGCAGGGGAGGGTCAGAGAGAGAGGGAGTCACAGACTGAAACAGGCTCCAGGCCCTGAGCTGGCAGTCAGCACAGAGCCTGACGCGGGGCTCGAACCCACGAACCACGAGATCATGACCTAGGCGAAAGTCGAACGCCCAACCGACTAAGCCACCCAGGCGCCCCTCCAGTTTTTTTTTGAGATACAGTTTTTTAAAATGTTTTTTATTTACTTCTGACAGAGTGTGAGAGAGACAGCATGAGCAGGGGAGGGAGACACAGAATCTGAAACAGGCTCCAGGCTCTGAGCTAACTGTCAGCACGGAGCCCTGTGCGGGGCTCGAACCCACGAACTGTGAGATCGTGACCTGAGCCGAAGTCAGACACTTAACTGACTGATCCACCCAGGTGCCCCTGTGATACAGTATTGTTAACTTTAGTCACCAATGCTGTACGTTACATCTCCAGAACATATTATAACTGTAAGTTTTACCTTTGATCACTTTCACTCATTTTGCCCAACTCCCTATTCCCTGCTTCTGGCAAGTACCGGCCTGTCCTCTGTATCTGTGAGTTTTGTTTTTAGATTCCACACATAAGTGATATACAATTTTTATCTTTCTCTGTAGGACCTATTTCACTTAGTGTTATGTCATCAGGGTCCAGTCCATGTTGTGACAATTGGCAGAATTTTCTTTTTTTTAATGGCTGAGTAATATCATTGTATATGTGTATACCACGTTTTCTTTATTCATTCATCTGTTGATGGACACTTAGGTTGTGTCCATGTCTGCGTCCATTGTACATAATGCTGCGGGGAACATGGGGGTGCAGGTGTATTTTCTAGATAGTGATTTCTTTTTCTTCAGATACATACCCAGAAGTAGAATTGCTGGATCATATCATACTTCTGTTTTTAATTTTGGAGGGACTGTCAAACTGTATTCTATTGCAACCGCACCAGTTTCCATTCCCACCAACAGACAGTGAGTACACAAGAGTTCCCTTTTCTTCATATCCTCACCAACACTTTTGTCTTTTGAAAATTTTTTTTAAAATGTTGTATTTCTTTCTGAGAGAGAGAGCGCATGAGCAGGGGAGGGTCAGAAAGAGAGGGAGATACAGAATCCGAAACAGGCTGCAGGCTTCGAGCTGTCAGCACAGAGCCTTACGCGGGGCTTGAACCCACGAACTATGAGATCATGACCTGAGCCGAAGTTGGACGCTTACCTGACTGAGCCACCCAGGCGCCCCCACTTTTGTCTTTTTGATGCTCGCTGTTCTTACACATATGAGATGATAACTCGTTATGGTTTAATTTGCATTTTCCTGGTGTTGACACCTTTTCATGTACCTTTTGACTATCTGTCTTCTTTGGAGAAATGTCTGTTCAGTTCCTCTGCCATTTTTAAGTCAGATTGTTTAATTTTTTGCTGTTGAGTTGTATGAGTCCTTCATATATTTTGGATATTAACCCCTTATCAGATACATGATTTATGGATATTTTCTCCCATTTTTATAACTTGCCTTTTCATTTTGTTGATTATTTCTGTTGCTGTGCAGAAGCTTTATAGTTTGAATATAGTTACACTTGTTTATGTTTTCTATTGTTCCCTTTGCTTTTGATGTCAGATCCAAAAAAAAAGTCACTTCCAAGATGAAAATCAAAGTAGCTTGTGCCCTAAATTTTATTCTAGGACTTTTTTTTTTTATATAGTTTTTTACTTTTTTATTTATTTGTAGGAGAGAGAGAGAGAGAGACAGCGTGAGCAGGGGAGGGTCAGAGACAGAGGGAGTCACAGACTGAAACAGGCTCCAGGCTCTGAGCTGGCAGTCAGCACAGAGCCCGATGCGAGGCTCGAACCCACAAACCGCGAGATCATGACCTAAGCGAAAGTCACACGCTTAACCGTTCTTTTGTGGTTCCGTACAAATTTAAGGATTGTTTTATTTTTGTGAAAAATGCCATTGGAATTTTGATAGGGACGGTCTTGAATCTGTAGATTGCTTTGGATAGGATCAACATTTTATCAGTATTAATTATTTTATTTCATGAGCACAGAATATCCTTCCATTTCTTTGCATCTTCAGTTTTTTCATCAATGTCTTCTAGTTTTCATTTTATAGGCTTTTAACCTCCTTGGTTAAGTTAATTCCTAGGTGTCTTATTGTTTTAGTAAATGCTTACGTATTCGTTATTGAGAGAGAGAGAGCACACGTGTGTGTGTGTACAGGTAGGAGGGATGGGTGGCGGAGAGAGAATCCGATGCAGGCTCTGCATTGTCAGTGCAGGGCCCAACACAGGGCTCAATTTTACAAACCATGAGATAATGACTTGAGCCAAAATCAAGAGTCAGTCAGGCTTAACTGACCGAACCACCCAGACACCCCAAGGTATTTTATTCTTTTTGATGCAATTGTAAATGGGATTGTTTTCTAAATTTCACTTTCTGATAGTTGGTTATTACTGTATAGAAACGCAACAGATTTTTTTTCCTTTTTTTATTTCTAGGAGAGAGAGAGACAGAGAGAGCGTGAGCAGGGGAAGGTCAGAGAGGGAGGGAGTCACAGACTGAAACAGGCTCCAGGCTCTGAGCTGGCAGTCAGCACAGAGCCCGACGCGGGGCTCGAACCCACGAACCGCGAGATCATGACCTAAGCAAAAGTCGGACGCTTAACCGACTAAGCCACCCAGGCGCCTCAGTTTTTCACTATTGAGTTTGATGTCAGTTGTACATTTGTCATATATGGACTTTATTATGTTGAAGCATGTTCTCTCTGTACCCAATTTGTTGAATTTTCTTATGAATAGTTCTTGAATTTTATCAAATGTTTCTTCTGCATCTATTAATGTCTGGGAGCTGGCCTCATAGGATAAGTGTGGAAGTGTTCTTTTATCTTCCAGCTTTTTGAGAAGAGTTTGAGAAGGATTGCTATTAGTTCTTCCTTAAATGTTAGGTAGAATTTACCAGTGAAGCCACTCAGCTCCTAGACATTTGTTTGTTGGGAGGTTTTTGATGACTAATTCAGCCTCCTTTCTATTAATTGATTTGTTTAAATTATCTTCCCATAATTCAGTCTTGGTAAGTTGTATGTTTCTAGGGTATCCATTTCTTTTAGGTTGTTCAATATTTCATAGGGTCTCTTATGATGCTTTGTGTATCTTTGGTGTAGGAATACCTTCTTGAAACAAAGAAGTTAAGTGAATACCTCCTGAAGTCTGAACTTTGAGGCTCTTAGCTCTTTTCCCCCAGCTTGGCTCCCAGAATATGGTCAGTTAGGTATATAACCTCAGGCAGGATATCAGAATATTTTGAGAAGACTAAGAAAATAAAGATTAAGTATCCTCATTGCCCAGCCAGATCAGCCTACAGAGATCTTTACTGCCAGTGAACCCTGCCCATTGCTGGCACCTCTGGTCAGTTCCTCAATATGTGCCCATAGCCAAGGAGCACCAGCCTTTGAGGAAATAGATTCTAAAAGGGAGACGCAACTAAAAAGCCACTTGATACAGAGACTGTTATTCAGTGAGATAGAAATGTAAAGAGAAAAGAACCTTAAGAGAGATGAAAGAAGACAGTGTATTAAAAATGAAATATGTTTGGAAGATAAAATTTAGGAGCTCTCAGAATAAAGTAAGAAGGCCAAACATAAAATAGTAGAGAAAACATGAGGCAACTTGGGATCCAGTGATAAGGTCTAGCACCAGGACCTCCACCCCAGAGGGAAAAACCCAAGGAAAGGCCCAAGGGAAGACCCAAGGAAAGGCCTTCATGCATAACAGCTCAGGAGAGTATGCCCAAATTGAAGGCCTTGGGTTTCCACATGAGAAAGGGCCACTGCATATCCAGCACAGGGTATGAAAACAGCTCCACATGGAGCCAATTTCTTGAAAATACAGAACCCAGGGGGTTCACCACGACAAAAGATTCTAAAAAGTTTCTGGAGGAGACAAACTGATTCCATTTAAAGGGATCAAGAGATCAGATGCCATTTGTCTTTTCCACTGCAAAGAGGACACTGGACGCCTAAGCCGATTTCTTTCACGATTCAGCAAAGAAGACTCCAACCTGGAGTTCTGAATCCTGCCAAACCATCAGTCATATGTGAGAGTTGAATGCAGATGTTTCAGATAGGCGAAATCTCTCTTGCACTTTCATCAGTTAGTTAAGAAAGAGGAAGATGAGAAGTTGGCTCAGAAACAGAGAAGGGGACCAGTCTCCTGGAGGGAGCCAAGGTGACACCCAGAGAGCAGTGATCACAGACATTCCAGAGTGAGAGCTGTGTTGCCACTGAGATGGAGCTGATAGACTTCCTGATGTATGTAGATGTCTTAAGGAGATTTCATTAATTTGAGAGAATTTGATGACAATGATAGGCATGTTGAAAACAGCAAAGAAAGCAGGCAAATATTAACTTCAGGGAGATCAAAATGTTGTGCAAAAATGTTAACATTGTCATAATGATAAGAATATTGAATATTAATCTAACCCAGATTAGGATGTCACTATTGAAAAGGTGGCAGGACAGGATGTGTGCATGCAAGCCTGTGTATATGTTTCTGTGCGTATGTATCAGAAGAGAGCTAGTTCTTCCATTCATTGAGAATGCCCCCAGCTAAGAAACCAATAAATGGGATGAACATGATTTCATAAAGGAGACCATGTTATGCTTTTGTGGGAAAATTTACATGTTAAGTGGCTTTTCCCAAATTGGAGGAGTTGTGAAATAAACAACTGTTACAGAAAAAACGTCTTTATTTTCCAAGAATAGCTTTGAACTGAAAGTAAATTTTGTTATCTGCCTGTTTTTCTTGATATTGAGGCTTTTTCTTCAAGCACCATCCGCTTATTTCAGGTGAGTGCCATTTTGAATAGCATGTTGAATCAGAGCTTCAGGGATCGAGTCAGCCAGAAACACCAAGGACTGAAACTTGCAAATACAATTCTGCATAACTGGAGAAAGTGGGACTCATGGTGGGCCAAAGATTCTGCTCCTGAAAGTTAAACGGCTGTGCTTACCTTACTGGCAAAAATTTTGCAGGTATCTTGAGAAACCTTAAAAATACAATTGTTCTGGAATCTGTAAAATTTATCTTGATGGACGTTTCTTAAGAGCTCATTGGTTTGATAAATGAAAAGTATTTATATTGGACAGTTGCTGATTACATTTTATACTTTTTCCCTTTATTATACTTTATCTTATACTTAATCCTTTTAGTGTTTTTGCATGCATTGACTTACCAGATGGATTCAAAATATCTGAGAACAAGAACTGTTAAAATATTATTGAAGTCCAAGAACAAATTTATACGTTATTTCTAAAGTTAAAAAACTTGGCAAATGTGTTAAAGGAAATTAGAGGCATAATATTGAAATAGATCATGTTTTTATTTACCCTCCTTTAGATTGATCCATCTTTTAATACAAACCACAGTGCATTCCCTGAAGTTTTTACAGCATATGTTAGTCTACTTGATGATTCAAAGTTGGGTTAACATTTAAAGGTAAGTGATGAAAAAGATTTTTTTTTTTAGATAACATTCTCCGTTATTTTCCCATTTTATATTTTTGCATATTTGTGATGTTTTATATTTTTATTGTGGAAAACTTCAAACATATTCAAAAGCAGAGAGTAACCCCTATGTACCTGTCATTCAGCCTCAATAGCCATCTGTCTATGGCCATCTCTCTTCAACTATGCAGTCACTCCCACCCTTGAAGAAAACCCTGGCATCATGTTATCTGATCTGTGCATACTTTTGTACATCTCTAAAAGATAAATATAATCACAGTGAGCTTATCATCCTTAGAAAAATTAACATTTACCTTTGCATATGTATGTTTCAAATTGGCTTTTTTGAGAATTGCTGTATTAGCAAATGACAGAATTTAAACTATTACTCCAGTATTTTTCTTTTAATAAATATATCTTGGTAATTTTTAGGCTCAAAAACATAATATTTTAGTTTTAAAGTCCTATAATAATTAGGTTTTATGCTCTAATAAAATGTGGCCTAATGAAAGCCATCTTTTTACTAGGTCATGAAGATATTTCCTTGAAATTTTCTGTTTTACATTGAATCAAGTTTCTCTTTCGTCAATATGAGAATCTGGGAACTTACTTGCCACACAAGGGAGATAGAAAGTAGCATCTATTTTCTTCTAGTTTCTTCTGCTCTCATTTAGAAGTTCTGAATTAGTCCTGTGAAAGAATGCTTATAAATTACCCCATAAGTTGGGCAGGATGCACTTTCCACACCAGACTTTTCCAGGTTATCTCTACTAGTGTCTGTATTTGTAGAAGAAGAAATCACACACAGAATCATATACAGTATCCTATTTAATTACACGTTAATTACGTTAACGTTGGCCCTGAGTTGGCCCACTGGCCTCAGGAGTAGAAACTGAGGTACAGCATCGTCTTCAGGTTGGTCTTCAGTGTAACCTACAAGGTGTTCTTTTTTCTTTTTTTTTTTTTTAATTTTTTTAAAATGTTTTATTTATTTCTGAGAGAGAGACAGCGTGAGCAGGGGAGGGTCAGAGAGAGAGGGAGACACAGAATCCGAAACAGGCTCCAGGCTCTGAGCTGGCAGTTAGCATAGAGCCCGACACAGGGCTCGAATCCATGAACCATGAGATCATGACCTGAGCCGAAGTCAGACGCTTAACCGACTGAGCCACCCAGCACCCCTAGAAGGTATTTTGAAGTCATTCATTGAATCCACACAGTGCTTTATTTGCAAAGCCTTTAAAAAGCAGTAATTTTATTTATTCTGTAGGATTTGTAAGCCCCAACTGGTACAGTTTCATATGTTTGTATTGTTCCCACAGGGTCAAGCTATAATTCTTCTTCCATTCTTTACCAGTCTTACTGAAGGCAGTCTTGAGGACCTTAAGCATGTTCTTGAAAAGCTTATTGTTTCTAATTTCCCCATGAAGTCTGAAGAATTTCCCCCAGGAACTCTGCGGTACAATAATTATGTAGATTGCATGAAAAAGGTTAGTTTTTAGTAGTAGTAAGTAAAATTAAAACAATGTTTTTCTGTTACATTTCTTGATGAAAAGAAGTAACTGAACTATTCAGAGAAATGCCTAACATACAGAAAAACTGAAATAGTCAAACAAGGATCTGTATTCACCATCTTTTATCATTTTGTCCTACTTGCTTTATCTGTATATGAATGCATGCGGTGTGTTTGTTTTGGCTGAAACATTTGCAGGTTAGTTTCAGGCATCATGGTACTTCACCCCTAAATACCTCAATATACATGTTTTAAGAATAAGGCACAATACTGTTTTTATACCTAAGAAAATTAGTCCTTCTCAGACTGTGTTATGTAGTCCGTATTCACATTTCTCTAAATGTCCCCATGTTTAGCTGGTTTTTTGAAACCAGTGTCTAATTAATGATTGCATCAAATTGTCACATTTCTAGTATCTTTTAATCTAGAACTAGTTCACCCCTTTCCCTTTTATTTTTCCATGACATTTGTGTTTTTGGAGGAAACTTCCCAATTTCCTCTTGAATACTTCTCTTGGATATTGTCTTCTACTTGACTCTTGTTTCCATGAGGTGTTCTTTAACTTGTCTACCGTCCTTTGTGTTTCCTCTAAACTAGAAGTTAGGCTTAATGTGTGGTCATGAGATTCAGGCTAATGATTTTGACAACAGCATATCAGGAGGCAAATAGTATCATTGTCGCATTGGTAGTGACTTCAAATCTGGATGCCTGGTTAATGTGGTGACTGTCTTATTTCTCTTGAATGGTGGATTTCTGCAATTAGCAGATCATTGATGTAGTGATACCATCATGTTTGTACCATCTAAGTATCCTGTTCCCAAGCAGTCTGTTACCTAATAATTATTACATCCACATTACTTTCTCTAAATATAAGTGCAGTCACTGAACATTTGAAGAGAATTTCAGTCTAAAAAGATGTGAACCATCAGGAGAAGGAACTCAGAGGGAACTGAGTCAACAAAAGGAGATGGAGATGAGAATATATAAAAGAAACTATACGAGTAACTTCAGAGAGGAGAGAAGGTATTGTGTATTGTGTCCATGAACTAGAACAATAAGTACCCTTGGAAATTAAATATATAAAAGCAGAATTAAAGCAAAAAACAAAACTTCACAAAACAGAAGATAAAATTGAGGATATTTCCTAGAAAGTAGAACAAACTGATGTCGAGATGGTGAATGGGAGAGTAGAGATGAGGACATTAGGTGAGTAGCTGGAACAGTTGCTGTGTGATGAAGTTGGTGTGGAAAAGACACAGGTCTCCAAAATAAAAAGGCCCAGAGGACCTGGAATGGTGAAGACAAAGTCCTTAGTGAAGGCACATCATGGTGGAATTTCAGAATCTGGCAATCAGATCTTTAGAAGATCCTAACCATTATCAGAGGGAAAAAATATCTGCAAAACCTTAAAAGAATCAATACTAAAATAGTTAGCAAACATTATTATATGCCAGGCATTCATGAGAGCTGCAGAAATGGTGAAAGTAGTAGCATTTATTAATTTTCTATGAAAGCCTGTTTAATTTTCTGTTTCGTTAGAACTGTTCAAAACAAAACAAAAATAAAAACCCAATGAAATTATTATTGTTTTTTTCCTAGTTCCTAGATGCTTTGGAATTCTCTCAAAGTCCTGTATTGCTACAGTTGATGACAGAAATTCTTTGTCGGGAACAGCAACATGTTATGGAAGAATGATTTCAATCTACTTTCAAAAAGATTGCCAGAAAGTAAGTCATTCAGTTGTAGTCTGGGACTCCAGGAACCATATACATTATATTTCCCTTCCCTCTGTTCTAAAAAACGTTGAGCGGCAATTGCAGTCAACTCTTGAAGATAAGTTTTATTTTGTTTTTCTTGGAGGGAAAAAGAACTTATTGTGAAAATTTTAAACACACAAACCTAAAGAGCAAGCATCCAGATGGAGCATACCTCAGCATTTTCCGGCCTCATCGCCCCTATTTTAGCCTCTTTTCCCTCATGCTGTAGTTATTGTAGTAAAGCAAATCCCTGATGCCACGTCATTTCACCTCTAAGAATTTCTGTATGTATATTTAAAATTACACTATTATTCTTGGGTTGCTATAGTACAGAAAAAAAAAGTATATATATAGATATATAGTGTCACCAGAGAAAAATGATCAGTACCTTCATGTTCAAATTTCCCAGGCAGTCTTTGATGCTCTAGACTATTGGGTTATCTTAATTCTGATCCAGAGGAAGTTCTCACCTAGCATTTCACTGTTGTCTCTAAGACTGTCTTCATCTAGAACAGCCCTTACCTCCTTGTTTTTTGTTGTCATTAAAGAAACGTGGACACTTGGCCTACACAGTTTGTTATATCCTCAGTTTCCCTGATTTTTTTTTCTGTTCTTTTCATTTAACTCGTTCCTGTAGCCTCGGTTTCTGTTAAGGAGAAAGTTAGGTCGAAAAGCTTAGTTAGCTTCAGGTTCAGGTTTTGGCAAGATTACTTAATAGCAGGTGCTCTATTTTATGTTCATGGCACTTGGCACATAGTGTCTAATGGTCTTGATTTTCACGATGCTGAGATTAATCACCTACGTTTGGTGTTGGCCTCATCCTAATGTCCTAGCATCCATTTATGATTCTTGCCCCAAATCATTTATTTTATCAGGAGTTGCAAATAGTCACTTAAAAATCCTTTTATTCCTTCCAAATTTAAGAGCTAGAATTATATTTTAATGAACTTGCCTTTATTACTAGGACTGTTTGGCTACCTAAATACAGTTTTAGTACTGTAAGAAATTATAGTGGACAAAATGGAACAAATGTGATTATTAATTTTTTATTATTAATTTTTAAAGTAAGGGCCTAATGCCATGACGACTTCTAATTGTGGCTACTAAGTTTTAAAAAAATTTTTTTTTAATGTTTATTCATTTTTGAGAGACAGAGATAGTGTGAACGGGGGAGGAGCAGAGAGAGAGGGAGACACAGCATCCCAAGCAGTCTCCAGGCTCTGAGCTGTCAGCACAGAGCCTGATGGCTGGGCTCAAACTCTCAAACCATGAGATCAGGACCTGAGCCAAAGTCAGACCCTTAACCAACGGAGCACCCAGGTGCCCCGTTTTTTTTTTTAAATCAGCATTATTTATATTGATTTGTAAACATCCATGTTATTTTATCTTACTGAGTTATATTTTACATATAAAATTCACCTATTTTCAGTATAGAATTCAATGATTTTTTAGTAACTTTACTGAATGGGACAGCCATCACTATAGAATAATTTCATCCTCCTGATAACATTCTATATTAACTCCCATTCCCATTCCCAGCCCCAGGCAATCACTAATCTACTTTCAGTCATCATAAATTTGCTTTTTCTGGACATTTCATATAAATGGAGTCATAGAATATATGATCTCTTATGTCTGGGTTTTTTTTTTCCAGCAAGTTTTTGTGGTTTATTTATAATGTAGCATGAATCAATAATTCATTCCTTTTTACTGACATTTTAAAAAATCATAATTAACCAACAATAGAACATATCAGGAGAATACACATTCTCTTTGAGCATATGGAAGCCATAAAACAAGTCGTAATAAATTTAAAAGGAATGAAATCTTACGAAGTAGGTTCTCCATCTATAATGAAGTGTTTTAGGTATCAATAATGGAATAAAACATTTCTAAATATTCAACTAATTAGTACATTTCTAAGTAGCCCTTGCGTCAGAGGAGAAATTATAAGAGAAATCAGATAGCATTTTGATCTGAGTGAAATAAGAATAAAGCATATTCAAATGTATGAGAAGGATCTAAAGCAGTGCTTAGAGAGGAATTTGTATCGTTTAATATCTGTATTAGAAAATAAAAAATGTCCTTAATCAGTAATATAAACCTGTACCTTAAAATCAAAAAAAGAAAACAAAGGGAAGCAGAAGGAAGGAATAATAAAGATTAGAGTGAAAATTAATGAAATCAGAATTAGAAAAAAGGTGGAGAAAAATCAGTGAAACTGAAATTGGTTCTGTGAAAGGTAAATGAAATGGACAACTGTTAGTAGACAAACTAGTAATAAAAAAGAAGGTACAGTTGATAATTAGGAAAGAAAAAGGGAATATTACCACTGACCTCTCAGAAGTTAAAAAGATTATAGGGAAATATCATGAACAACTTGGGCCATCAAATTTAAGCAACTTAACTAAAATGGAAAAATTCCTAAGAAGTCACAAATTACCAAAAGTGACTCAAGGAGAAATAGAAAATCTGAGTATAACCTTTGATAAGTAAATAAATATATTTATTCATTTCAAATCTTCTCAGAAAAAGAAGAGAATAAAATCTCACAAAAGAAATCCCAGACCCAGATAGCTTCACTGGTGAATTTACATCAAATGTTTGAATAAAAAATAATATCAACACTTAATAAATGGTTCAGAATATGGAGGAGAATGGAATCATTTTCAACTTACCCTATGCGGCTAGTATCACACAGATAACAAAGCCAGACAGAAACATTGCAAGAAACTGATTGACCAATATCCTTCATGAATATAGACCCAAAAATTTTTTTTACAGGTTTTTTGTTTTTTTTTTTTTACAAATAGTTTATGTCAAGTTGGTTTCCATATAACACCCAAAGCTCCTCACCACAAGTGCCCTCCTCCATGCCCATCTCCCCCCTCGCCCCCACCACACCCATCAGTCCTGTTTGTTCTCAGCATTCAAGAGTCTCTCATGGTTTGCTTCTCTCCACCGCTATTTCCCCCCCTTCTTCTCCCCCGCAGTCCTCCGTTAAGTTCCCCCTAATCCTTGTATACATGCAAACATATGGTATTTGTCCTTCTCTGCCTGACTTATTTCGTTCAGCATAACACCCTCAAGGTCCATCCTTGTTGCTACACGTGGCCAGATTTCATTCTTTCTCATTGCCATGTAGTATTCCATGGTAGAGATAAACCACATCTTCTTGATCCATTCGTCCGTTGATGGACATTTAGGCTCTTTCCATGTTTTGACTATTGAGAGTCCTGCTATGAACATTGGGGTACATGTGCCCCTAAGCATCAACATTCCTATATTCCTTGGGTAAATTCCTAGCCGTGCTATTGCTGGGTCATAGGTGAGTTCTATTGTTAATTTTTTGAGGAAGCTCCACACTGTTTTCCAGAGGGACTGCACAAGTTTACATTCCCACAAACAGTGTAGGAGGGTGCCCGTTTCTCCACATCCTCGCCAGCCTCTAGAGTCCTGATTTGCTCATTTTAGCTACTCTGACTGGCGTGAGGTGATATCTCAGTGTGGTTTTGATTTGTATTTCTCTGATGAGGAGGGATGCTCAGCATCGTTTCATGTGTCTGTTGGCCATCTGGATGTCCTCTTTGGAGACGTGTCTGTTCATGTCTTCTGCCCATTTTTCACTGGATTGTTTGTTTTTTGGGTGTGGAGTTTGGTGAGTTCCTTATAGATTCTGGATTATAACCCTTTATCTGATTTGTCATTTGCAACTATCTTTTCCCATTCTGTCAGCTGTCTATTAGTTTTATGGATTGTTTCTTTTGCCGTGCAGAATCTTTTAATCTTGAGGAGGTCCCAGTAGTTCATTTTTGCTCTCGATACCCTTACCTTTGGGGCTGTGTCAAGTAAGAAATTGCTGCGGTGGAGGTCAAGGAGGTTGTTTCCTGCTTTCTCCTCTAGGGTTTTGATGGTTTCCTGTCTCACATTCAGGTCCTTTATGCATTTTGAGTTTATTTCTGTGTATGGTGTGGGAAAATGATCTAGTTTCATTCTTCTGCATGTTGCTCTCCAGTTCTCCAACACCATCTGTTAAAGAGGCTGTTTTTTTTCCATTGGTTACTGTTTCCTGCTTTGTCAAAGATTAGTTGGCTATACACTTTTGGGTCCAAATCTGAGTTCTGTATTCTATTCCATTGGTCTATGTGTCTGGTTGTTTTTTTTTTGTTTTTTTTAAATGTTTTATTTATTTCTAGGGGAGAGAGAGAGAGAGACAGCGTGAGCAGGGTTGGGTCAGAGAGAGAGGGATTCACAGACTGAAACAGGCTCCAGGCTCTGAGCTGGCAGTCAGCACAGAGCCCGACGCGGGCCTCGAACCCACGAACCGCGAGATCATGACCTAAGCGAAAGTCGGCCGCTTAACCGACTAAGCCACCCAGGCGCCGCATTTATTGCATTTTTTAATTCATCATGCCTATTTTTGTTCTCCGTGTTGTTTGTAGCCATAGTTTCTTTGATGTCCTCTATGCTTTTTTCAATCCCCGCGATTAATTTTATGATTATTGTTCTAAATTCTTCAGTTATTTTGCTTATATCTGTTTTGAGCAGTTCTTTAGCTGTCATTTCTTCCTGGAATTTCTTCGTCAAGAGTTCTTCTGTTTCGTCATTTTGGTTAGCTTTCTATATCTTAATTTCATTTTTTAAAATTTTTATTTATTTTAATGTTTTATTCATTTCTAGGAGAGAGAGAGAAGAGAGAGAGAGACAGCGTGAGCAGGGGAGGGTCAGAGAGAGAGGGAGTCACCGACTGAAACAGGCTCCAGGCTCTGAGCTGGCAGTCAGCACAGAGCCCGACGCGGGGCTCGAACCCACGAACCGCGAGATCATGACCTAAGTGAAAGTCGAACGCTTAACCGACTAAGCCGCCCAGGCGCCCCATATATCTTGTTAATTTTCAAAGCTTGTTGTACACTCTGCCCCTGTGAGTTCTGCTGTATTAAGGAGGGCCCTTTGACTGTTCAGGGCCTGTCTAGTCAGGACGTGTTCTTTGAATGGTGTCTATTGGTTTCTCTTGTTGAGCATTTGGTTATTTTGTTTCACTACTCGTAGCGGTATTTGGGACTCTCCACCATGTGTTCTTTGGCTTGTTTCTTGAGGTAGCCGCACTTATAAGGGTTCTTTACCAGTGTATTCTGTCTCTTTCTCTTCCCAGACTCCATGTCTCAGTGTCCTATGACTTTAGGCCTTCTCTGAGAGATGGGTGCAAGCGAAATGCCTGGAGGTCCCTACTTCTCTGCCATCTTGCCATTTCCCCTCCTAGATGAAGATAAATTTTTGACAAAGCCTAACATCCATTCATGATAAAGAGGACAGAAGGTCATCTATGAAAAACCAACAGCCAACAGAATATTTTATAGTAAAAGACTGTTTCCCCCTCAGTCTGAGAACAAGGCAAGGACATCTGCCCTTTGAATTCAACATGGTACTGGAGTTTATAGCCAATGCAGTGAGGCGAGCTAAAGAAACAAAAGGCAGCTAGATTGGAAAGAAAGAAACAAAACTGCCCATATTCACAGATGGCAGGAGGGAGAAAATCCTCAAGATCTATAGAAAGCTTTTAGAACTAATAAGTAAGTGTAGGAAGTTTGTAATATATAGGATCAATGTCCAAAAAATCAGTTGTTTTTCTGTATATGAGCAGAAGACATTTCAAAACTATAACTAGGAATATAATTGCATTGTTGATAGCATCATAAAGAGCAAAGTAATAAATTTAGTAATATATTTAACAAAAGAAATACAAGACCTATGCACTAAAAATTATAGTCCATTGCTGAAGGGAATAAAAAGATTAAAGATTTAAATAAATGGAGAGATATTCCATGTTCATGAATTTGAATATTTTGTTAAGTTGATACATAAATTTAATGAAACCCATATCAAAATTCCAGCCAGATTTGTGTGTGTGTGTGTGTTCAGTTTAAAATTTTCATTTTAATTATAATTTACTTCCTGAAGATACATAAAGTTTGTGTTCCAAAATCACTCGGTAAAGTTTTCTTCAATATGTTGCTATTACACCAATTGGTTAGGTGTGCTTACTTTAATTATCAGACTTTAGAAAGTGTTTATGTTTTTCTTTTGATTTAATTTTCTTTTTGAACATGTTACACGTTTACATGATTTGGAAGTCAGCTGTGTAATGAGCTGTATTCAAGAGTCTCACTTCTGTCTCTGTCCCCTCTCTTGTTCCCCTTCACCTCCTTTTTGTCCCATCTCCTGTGTCCTCCAGATCAGTATGTGTTGATACCCAGACATCTTCTTTAATCCTTTTTTATTTAAATAACTTTATAATTATTTATTGTAGCATCGTAGTTTGAAGGAGCTTGTACTGATAGACTTTTGGGCTCAATCTTTTGCTATTAAAAATAATATCACAGTGAATAGCCATGTGTGTATGTCATTTTGCATTTTGCCAATATGTGTTCACAGTGGGTTCCTACACGTAATTCAAAAGGTAAATACGTTTGTGATGATACTAGCTTCCACCACATCCCTTATTTGGAGGATGTAATGGTTTGCATTCCCTGGGCAGTGTGTGAGAATTGGCCTCATCACAGGCGTGCCGGTAGAGTATATTGTCAACCATTTGGGTGTTTTCCCAGTTATATAGGTGAGGGGACCTCTCAGTGTTGTTTTAATTTGTTTCTCTTATTATGAGTGAGTAGAGCATATATTCATGTATTTAGAGCTCATTTGCATTAATTTTCAGTCAACTATCTGCTGGCCCATTTTTTGTTATCAGATTTTTGCTCTTTTTCCTTTTCCTTTCTTCCTCCTCTTCCTTTTAACTTTCTATAGAAGAGTTTTAGAGCTCTGCACCTCAATTGTGCTATCAGGAAGCTCTTCAGAGTTTAAATCTAAGACAGTGCCCACATAAATATTGCAGAAGCCCATGTAGCATTTAGGAGTGTCCTGCAGCCTTAGAGTTTTGTGACTGAATTACCTTCATCTAATATTTTTGCCCTGGTTTGTATTTAACTTCTGAGTATCAGCCTTTTAGAACTGGAAAAGGATTTTAATGATCATTTAGTTGTAACCTCATATTTTTATAGGTGAGGAAACTAATTCTGTATTCTTAGTTTTTAGATTTATAGGCGAAATCTTCTAGATGTTCATTCAAGTATCTTTTATTCCAGATGAGAACATAAAGGGCCAGATGAATGTACCTCTGTGTAGGAAATAGGAATGGCAGTTTGTCACTAGGAAGAGACTAGAGTTTTTAAGTTATAATTCAGGAGTTTCAAATTCTGGAATTGTGATCATCTTTAGGCCTGTACTCTCCCACAGCTTTCCAGATGTTTTCTAAGCACGATCAGATTTGAAAGTAAATGGAAACTCTTCTTAATGCCTTAATTTGGCATGAAGATTTCTGGGGATGAGTATAATAATATAGTGTATGTACAAATGCTTCTTGTTTTTCGTGGTTTATATATATAATCTTTAAAGTTATTTTTTCAATTTATACTCATTAATGTATTTATTTTGCTTGTTATATGGGTAGGCACTCAAAATATTTTTTCAAAACAGGGATGTTCATATAATTTTCTGTTTTTCTTAGGAGTTCATGTGTCACACAGTTAGCCCTTTTGGAAAGTGTGTACAGAATGTTCAAGAGGGATGACCTACTTTCAAATGTCACTCGCCAAGCATTTATAGATCGCTCTCTTCTCACTCTGTTGCGGCACTGTAGCCTGAATGCTTTGAGAGAATTCTTTAGCAAAATTGTGGTGGATGCCGTTGATGTGTTGAAGTCTAGATTTACAAAGGTATTGTATATTTGTACTATAAAATTAAATGTACTACTAAATTTCTTTTATGTTTCATTAATTAATTTTGAGAGAGAGTTAAGACAGAATATGAGCAGGGGAAGGAAAGAAAGAGAAGGAGACATAGAAGCCAAAGCACCTCCGGGCTCTGAGCTGTCAGCACAGAGCCCTACACAGGGCTCAAACTCATGAACTATGAGATCATGACCTGAGCTGAAGTTGGACACTTAACCAACTGACAACCCAGGTGCCCTTTAAATTGACTATTAATAACAATTGATAAATCTCCTTGGCCAGTGTTCTTAAAAACTGCAGTGTGTTCAGTCAGAAGATCTCTGTTGCTCAAGGAGCATTCCCTCAACAGTTTGGTAACAACTTATAGTTACAGGGGATCTCCCTTATGCTGTAACAAATTACCACCAACATGGCTTAGAGCAACAGAAACTTACTCTCTCATAGTTCTTTCTGCAGGCCGGAAATCAGCTTCCTTAGGCTGAAATCAGGTGTTGAAAGGCCCTGGAGGCCCCGGGGGAAAATCTGTTCTTTGCCTCTTCTAGCTTCTGGAGGCTGCCAGCATTCCGAGCCTTGTGGCCACATCACTCCTCTCTCTGCCTCTGTGGTCACACTGCCTCCTCCTCTTTTGTCTCATCTCTCTCTGCCTCCCTCTTAGAAATCTGTGATTGTATTGAGGGCCCACTTGGATAATCTCCCCATCTCAGGATTCCTTACTTGATTTCATCTGTATAGTCCTTTTTGTCATGTGAGGTAACATTCCAGTGATTAAAACATGGGTGTTTGTATGCGGATATTATTCAGCCAAATACTGTCCACCTGCATCAAATGTTCCCTCTTGCAAAATACATTTATCCCATCCCAACATCCCCCAAAGTCTGAACGCATTATAGCATCAAGTTTTAAGTCCAGAATTGGCCTCTGAATATTATCAGCTCAGAGTCCTCTAACTTTCATCATTCAAACCATATGAATCATGTATCAGTGAGATTCTGGGTATGATCCATCAGGGGACAAAACTCTTTTTTTTTTTTTACAAATAGTTTATTATCATATTAGTTTCCACATAACACCCAGTGCTGATCCCCACAAGGGGACAAAACTCTTTCATTTGTGAACTTGTGAAACTACAAAACAAAATATTTGTTTTTCTTGCCTGTAGAATTCAGGGGTTACAACAGCCTCTTTCCATTTCATTTTGTCTCTGTCCCTTTCAGTACAAGCTGGTGGTGGTTTTTCTGGCGTAACGTTCTCAAAAACCCTGTAGCTGTACTCTGTATGTCTTAGAGGTTTACTCCGTTAAACAGGAGAGTCCTCCACTGATCTTTGCTGGATAATTCCATCCGTGTTCCTGTTTCTGATGAAATGGTTGAGGGCATCCCTGAGTCCCGTGTTTACTTCTTTCAGCACCAGCCCAAGATTGTCTAGTCATACCCTCGTTGTCCCTGGAGCCACTTTTCTAACGGTGAATTTCCTAATGTTAGCATCTTTTACAGTCTGGATAAGCTGAGAATTTCTCAAATCATCAAGTTTTTGTTCTTTTTGCCCAGCAGTTCGTAACTCAATTTATCTCTTGCCCCTCACATTTTATTTTAAGCAGCAAAGAAGAAAGCGAGTAGCACTTTCAAAAATTTTGCTTGGAGATTTCTTAGTTCAATATTCAAGTGCATGGCTTGTAAGTTGTGTGTGTGTAACTGTAGAACACTATTCAGCTAAGTTTTCTGCTGCTGTGTAAGGATCCCCTTTGCTTCAGTGTCAAAAAAATATGTTCCTTATTTCCTTCTGAGACCTCACTGGCAGCTACTTTAATGTTCATATTTGTACCAAAAATGTGTTTATGATGATTGAGGTGTTTTCTAAGACAATTTGGCTTTTTCTAGCATGCTTTTTCACTTCCTTCTGAGCCCTCACCAGTAATGCCTTCAGTATTGGTATTTCTACCAACAGTCTCTGCAGGAAGTTTAGGCTTTTTCTGTCATGCATGGCAAATTTCTTTTAGCCTCTACCCATCATTCAATTCCAAATTTACTTTCATATTTTTGGCATTTGTTAACAATAGATTCAACACTTGATGCCAAAATGTGTGTTATTTCCTGAACCTTCAAGTAATAAATTACCATAAGCTTGGTGACTTAGAACAACAGAAATTTATTCTCTCAGTGTTGGAGGCCAGAAGTCCAAAATTAGTTTCATTGAGCTAAATTTATGGTGCTGCCACGGCCACGCTTGCCCCAGTGACTCTGAGTGTCCCCTTCTTGTCTCCTCTGGCTTTGGTGGCTGCTGGCATTCCTTAGTACTTGGCTGCATCACTCTGACCTCCAATTCTGTCGTCATGTTGCCTTTTCCTTTTTGTCTCCTCCCTTTCGCTGTCCTCTTAGAAGGTTATGTGTGATTTCACCCACATGACCAGTCCAGAATTGTTGACCAACCTCAAGATCCCTGACTTAATCACATTTGCAAAGTCCTTTTCTTTGCCTTTGGAGAACTCATTCATAGGTTCTGGGAATTAGGACTTGGGTATCTTTAGGAAATACCATAAATTGTTGAAAATTTTGTTTTCTAATACATTGAAGTTTCACCTGTTATTGTTATGACTTTGATAACATTTTGTGCAAAAGTCCTATATTGCTGCTCTAAGTACACCCTTTGGGCATTATATTTCTTGCCACACTCAATACAACACATCCATACTTACACCCATGTTTCTGACCCTTGGCAGCTCCTACTGAAGTGATTCATCATCTTTGTTAAAATTATTTTCGATGTCAAGAGCACTGAGTATTAAGGATATTTAATTGGGCATTTGATATATTCAAAAACTATTTTTCTTGTTTGATAAGACCAAAGGTAATTAACTTGTTACTTCTCCTTAGCTAAATGAATCTGCCTTTGATACTCAAATCACCAAGAAGATGGGCTGTTACAAGATTCTAGATGTGATGTATTCTCGTCTTCCAAAAGATGATGTTCACTTGAAGGAGTCTAAAGTTAATCAAGTGTTCCATTGCTCGTGTGTTACAGAAGGAAGTGAACTTACAAAGACACTTATTAAGTAAGATGTAGTTAATTTGGGGTTATATTTGATTCGTTAGTATTTTTGATGCATATATTTTATGCATGTATATAATGTGAATAATGTTTAAGTTTATTTAAATATGAGTTTTTATAGTTTTATTGTTTTTTTTTCCTTATGTACAAACTACTTAGATGGACTTTAATTTAGCAGGTTATGGGTAATGTGTTTTTTCCTATACCCATCTTCTATGAGGAATAAAACGTCATTTCTTTGGCTGTTTTTTTCCTACCATTTTCCTCCCTTAATAGGTTGATATATTTTTAGTGGTATGATTTACAGTATGAAAGGATTTATGTGTTTTATTTCTGACTTCCATTAAAGGAACGCTATTAAAGGAATGATTATATGTTTAAGCAGGTATTCTGTCAAATACAAAGTAATCACATACATTTCCTCTAAAACTGACCTTCTAATGAAGTTCCCTCTTAGTAAATATTGACACAGACATTGCTCTGTCTCATTTTGCATTTCCCAAGCAAGGTGATCCTTACTTTCCTCTTACCCTAATTCTTCTCTTACCTTCTCGGGCAATGATGTCCCCTCCATCCATCCATTTGCACCAACAAGAGACTTGGGAGTCCTGTTTTATTTTCCTTCATCTTCACCTCTGCAGCCTGCGTGCACACCCCATCAGTCATCAGATCTGGTGGGTGTATCTCCTCATCACTCTCCAGACCGGTGCCCTTTCTGGTCCTCCTTCCTTCCTCTAGTGCTGTAGCGTCTGGTGCTCTTCAGGGAACTGCTGCAGGGCGGTCTCCTTCTTAGTTACTCTCCCCACTCCTGGGCTTGTCTGCCCACTTTGTACTGCTGCTGGTATGATAAGACGTATGCAGTACGAACCTGATTCTTCCATCCTCCTGCCTGAAACAATTCAGAAGAACCTCATCTTCAGTAGCAGAGGCCAGCAAACTTTTTCTGTAGAGGTCCCACCCAACAGTAACTGTTTTCAGGTTTGCAGGCTGTATGGTCTTTTGCAACTACTCCAGTGTACTGGCAGACCAGTCGTAAACTATACATAAATGAATGGGCGTGACCGTGTTCTGACAAAACTGTTTTAAAAAAATTTTTTTTTTCCTAATGTTTATTTTTGAGAGAGAGTTTGTGAGTCGGTAGAGGAGGGGAGGGGCAGAGAGAGAGGGAGACAGAATCCCAAGCAGGCTCCAGGCTCTGAGCTGTCAGCACAGAGCCCGACATGGGGCTAGAACTCATGGACCATGAGATCATGGACCCGAGCTGAAGTCAGACACTTAACTGACTGAGTCACCCACAGGCCTCAGCAAAATTGTTTTCAAAAGTAGTTGGCCCCCCAGGCATTATCTGGGGATCCCATTGTGCAGAACACAGCCCAGGCTCCTTAGCCTGGCAGGCGAGCTCTTTCACGAACACATCCTCCGCCTTTGGCTCACTGCCAGGCACTGCCGATTCCACCTCATCTTCCAAACACACACTGTGGCTTATGCCTTACTATAAGTGACACTGCTCTCTGCTCATAATCCTCACATAACTTAGAAATCAAAATTCAGTTCAGGTAATTTCGATTAAAACCTTTGTTGGCTCTAGCTAGAGTATACAAGGTGAAGAGTCCCAAATATCACTATGAATAGGAAAATAAAATAACTAAAGTCCCAACAAGAGAGACCGAGGGATACCATTCAAAAAACAATCTCTGAAAGGATAGGCCCTGGAAAGTCAAAGAGTCTTCTTGGATATAGCAGCGCTCATGGAAACAGAGAGCATACCAGGTCTTTAAAACCAACAAGAGCCGGAAAGCTAACTAAAATGACGAAACGAAGAGCTCTCCTCCAAAGAAACTCCAAGAAGAAATGACAGCTAATGAACTGCTCAAAACAGATATCAGCAGCATAAGTGAACAAGATTTTAGAATAATAATGGTGAAATTAAAAGCAGGGCTTGAAAAAAACATAGGGGACATCAAAGAAACTATGGCTACAGACAGAATGGAAAATAAAAATAGACATGAAGAATTAAAAATGCGATAAATGAGATACATAATAAATTAGAGGCCTCCAATGCACGGATTGAAGAGGCAGAAAGGAGAATAAGTGATTTAGAAGACACCATTATAGAAAAGCAAGAAGCTGACCAAAAAAAGAGACAAACTGATCCAGGAACAGGAAAGAAGAATTCGAGAGCTCAGCGATACAGTCAAACGCAACAGTATCCGTCTCATAGGAATCCCAGAAGAGGAAGAGAGGGGGAAAGGTGCTGAAGGAGTCCTGCGACAAATTATAGCAGAGAACTTCCCCGACGTGGGGAAGGAAGTCAATGTGGAAATACAAGAGGCTCAGAGGACTTCCCTCAGACGTAACTTGAATCGATCTTCTGCACGACATATCGTCGTCAAAATGGCAAAGTACAAAGACAGAGAGAACTTTGAAAGCAGCTAGGGAGAAAAGGGCCCTCACATACAAAGGGAAACCTATCAGAGTGGTGACAGACCTATCTACTGAAACGTGGCAGGCCAGAAAGGAATGGCAGGAGATCTTCAATGTGATGAACAGTAAAAATACGCAGCCAAGAATCCTCTATCCAGCAAGCCTGTCATTCAAATAGAAGGAGAGATAAAAACCTTTCCAAACAAACAGAAATTGAAAGAATTTGTCACCACGAAGCCAGCCCTACAAGAAATCCTGAGGGGATGCTCTGAAGGAAAGGTTGCAAGGAACAAAGATTCCAGAGACACCACCACAAACATGAACCCTACAAAAGATACAAACTCTAAACCCACCTATTTCAGTAATAACACTGAATGTAAACGGGCTGAATGCTCCAATCAAAAGACATAGGGTAGCAGAATGGATTAAAAAACAAAATCCATCTATATGCTGTCTACAAGAAACTCATATTAGATGGGAAGATACCTTCAGATTAAAAGTAAGGGGATGGAGAAATATATATCATGCTACAGGAAATCAAAAGAAAGCCGGAGTAACGATACTTATATCAGACAAACTGGACTTTAAATTAAAGACAATCACAAGAGATGAAGAAGGGCACTACATAATAAATACAGGGTCCATCCATCAGGAAGAACTAACAATCATAAATGTCTACGCATCGAATATGGGAGCACCTAAATATCTAAAACAATCACAAACAGAAACAAGCTTCTAGATAAGAATGTGCTAATAGCAGGGGACTTTAATACTCCGCTTACAGCAATGGATAGGTCAACGAGACAGAAAATCACTAAAGAAATAATGGACTTGCAAGACACATTGGACCAGACGGACCTGACAGATATGTTTAGAACTTTACATTCTGAGGCCAGGAAATTTACTTTCTTCTCAAGTGCGCATGGCACATTCTCCAAGATAGATCACATACTAGGACATAAAGCAGCCCTCAATAAATATAAAAGAATAGAGATCCTACCATGCACACTGTCAGATCACAATGCTTTGAAACTTGAAATCAATTACAGGAAGAAGTTTGGAAAACTTCCAAAAACATGGAGGTTAAAGAACACCCTTCTAAAGAATGAATGGGCCAATCAGGCAATTAGAGATGAAATTAAAAAAATATATATGGAAACAAATGAAAATGAAAACACAACAATTCAAAATCTATGGGATGCGGCAAAGGCAGTCCTAAGAGAAAAGTACATTGCTCTCCAGGCCTATTTCAAGAGATTAGAAAAAGCGCAAGTCCAAAATCTAACAGCTCACCTAAAGGAACTAGAGGCAGAGCAACAAGAATGCCCTAAACCCAGTAGAAGAAGAGAAATAGTAAAAAGTACAGCAGAAATAAACAACATAGAGACCACAGAAACAATTGAACAGATCAATGAAACCAAGAGTTGGTTTTTTGAAAAAGGAAACAAAATTGACAAACCTCTAGCCAGACTTATCCAAAAGAAAAGAGAGAGCACCCACATAGACAAAATGATGAATGAAAATGGACTTATTACAACCAACCCCTCAGAAATACAAGCAATTATCAGGGAATAGAATGAAAAATTATATGCCAACAAATTGGACAACTTAGAAGAAATGGAAAAATTCCTAAACACACACTCACTACCAAAATTCACACGGGAAGAAATAAAAAACCCTGAACAGACCCATAACGAGTGAAGAAATGGAATCAGTGATCCAAAATCTCCCAACAAATAAGAGCCCTGGACCTGATGGCTTCCCTGGGGAATTCTACCAGTCATTTAAAACAGAATTAATCCCAATTCTTCTCAAGCTATTCCAAAAAATAGAAATCGAAGGGAAACTCCCAAACTGATTTTATGAAGCCAGCATCACTCTGATTCCCAAGCCAGACAGAGATCCAGCAAAAACAGAGAACTACAGGCCAATATCCTTGATGAATACGGATGCAAAAATTCTCAACAAGATCCTTGCAAATCGAATCCAGCAGCATATAAAAGAATCATCCACCAAGATCAAGTGGGATTCATTCCTGGGTTACAGGGCTGGTTCAACATTCGCAAATCAATCAATGTGATACCTCATATCAATAAAAGAAAAGATAAAAACCATATGATCCTGTCAATAGATGCAGAAAAAGCATTTGACAAATACAGCATCCCTTCTTTTTTTATTATTTATTTATTTTTTATTTTTACAAATAGTTTATTGTCAAATTAGTTTCCACATAACACCCAGTGCTCATCCCCACAAGTGCCCTCCTCCGCGCACCTCCTCCCCCACATCCACCAGTCCTCAGTTTTTGTCAGCATTCAAGAGTCTCTCATGGTTTGCCTCTCCCCCTTTCCCCCACCATTTCCGCCCTTCTTCTCCCCTTGGTCCTCTGTTAAGCTCCTCCTAATCCTCCTATACGTGCACACATATGATATTTGTCTTTCTCTGCCTGACTTATTTCGCTCAGCATAACACCCTCAAGGTCCATCCATGTTGCTACACATGGCCAGATTTCATTGTTTCTCATTGCCATGTAGTATTCCATGGTATAGGTAAACTACATCTTCTTGATCCATTCATCTGTTGATGGACACTTAGGCTCTTTCCAGGTTTTAGCTATTGTGGAGAGTGCTGCTATGAACATTGGGGTACATGTGCTCCTATGCATCAGCATTTCTGTATCCCTTGGGTAAATTCCTAACAGTGCTATTGCTGGGTCCTAGGGGAGTTCTATTGTTAGTTTCCTGAGGAATCTCCACACTGTTTTCCAGAGGGCTGTACCAGTTTACATTCCCACCCACAGTGTAGGAGGGTGCCCGTTTCTCCACATCCTCGCCAGCATCTAGAGTTCTCTGATTTGCTCATTTTAGCCACTCTGACTGGCGTGAGGTGGTATCTCAGTGTGGTTTTGATTTGTATTTCCCTGATGAGAAGCGAGCATCCCTTCTTAATAAAGACTCTCGAGAAAGTTGGGATAGAAGGAACCTACTTAAACATCATCAAAGCCATCTATGAGAAGCCTTCAGCTAACATTCTCCTCAACGGGGAAAAACTGAGAGCGTTCCCCCTGAGATTAGGAACACAACAGGGATGCCCACTCTCACCACTGTTGTTTAACATAGTGCTGGAAGTCCTAGCATCAGCCATCAGACACCAAAAGGAAATCAAAGGCATCAGAATTGGCAAAGAGGAAGTCAAACGTTCACTTTTCGCAGATGACATGATACTCTACATAGAAAACCCGACAGACTCCACCAGAAGCCTACTAGAACTGATTCAAGAATTCAGCCAAGTTGCAGGGTACAAAATCAACGTACAGAAATCGGTTGCATTTTTATACACCAACAATGAAGCAACAGAAAGAGAAATCAAGAAACTGATCCCATTCACAATTGCACAAAAAACCATAAAATACCTCGGAATAAACCTAACCAAGGATACAAGAGATCTGTATAATGAAAACTATAGAAAACTTATGAAGGAAATTGAAGACACAAAGAAATGGAAAAACATTCCATGCTCATGGATAGGAAGAATAAATATAGTTAAGATGTCATTACTACCTAAAGCACTCTACACATTCAATGCAATTCCAATCAAAATTGCACCAGCATACTTCTCAAACTAGAACAAACTATCCAAAAATTTGTATGGAACCATAAAAGACCCCGAATAGCCAAAGTAATCCTGAAAAATAAAACCAAAACGGGAGGGATCACCATCCCAGACTTTAGCCTCTACTACAAAGCTGTCATCATCAAGACAGTATGGTCTTGGCACAAAAACAGACACATAGACCAATGGGACAGAATTGAGAACTCAGAACTGGACCCAAAAGTATACAGCCAACTAATCTTTGACAAAGCAGGAAAGAATATCCGATGGAAAAAAGACAGCTTTTTTAACAGATGGTGTTGAGAGAACTAGACAGCAACATGCAGAAGAATGAAACTAGATCATTTCCTCACACCATGCACAAAAATAAACTCAAAATGGATAAAGGACCTGAACGTGAGACAGGAAACTATCAACACCCTAGAGGAGAAAGCAGGAAACAACCTCCTTGACCTCCACCGCAGCAACTTCTTACTTGACACATCCCCAAAAGCAAGGAATCAAGAGCAAAAATAAACAGTTGGGACCTCATCAAGATTAAAAGCTTCTGCACAGCCAAGGAAACAACCCAGAAAATTAATAGGCAACCAACGGAATGGGAAAAGAGAGTTGCAAATGACATATCAGATAAAGGGTTGATACCCAGAATCTACAAGGAACTCACCAAACTACACGCCTGAAAAACAACTCAGTGAAGAAATGGGCAGAAGATATGAACAGACACTTCTCCAAAGAGGACATCCAGATGGCCAACAGACACATGAAGCGATGCTCAGCATCACTCCTCATCAGGGAAATACAAATCAAAACCACACTGAGATACCACCTCACGCCAGTCAGAGTGGCTAAAATGAGCCAATCAGAGAACTCTAGATGCTGGCGAGGATGTGGAGAAACGGGCACCCTCCTACACTGTTGGTGGGAATGTAAGCTGGTACAGCCCCTCTGGAAAACAGTGTGGAGGTTCCTAAGGAAACTAACAATAGAACTCCGCTATGACCTAGCAATAGCACTGCTAGGGATTTACCCAAGGGATGCAGAAATGCTGATGCATAGGAGCACATGTACCCCAATGTTCATAGCAGCACTCTCAACAATAGCTAAAACATGGAAAGAGCCTAAGTGTCCATCAACAGATGAATGGATCAAGAAGATGTGGTTTATCTATACCATGGAATACTACATGGCTATGAGAAAGAATGAAATCTGGCCATGTGTAGCAACATGGATGGACCTTGAGGGTGTTATGCTGAGCGAAATAAGTCAGGCAGTGAAGGAGAAATATCATATGTGTGCACATATAGGAGGATTAGGAGGAACTTAACAGAGGACCAAGGGGGAGAAGAAGGGCGGAAATGGTGGGGGAAAGGGGGAGAGGCAAACCATGAGAGACTCTTGAATGCTGACAAAAAACTGAGGACTGGTGGATGTGGGGGGGAGGAGGGGTGGGCATGGAGGAGGGCACTTGTGGGGATGAGCACTGGGTGTTATGTGGAAACTAATTTGACAATAAACTATTTGTAAAAAAATAAAAAAAATAAATAAAAAAATCAATAGCCTAAAAGTCAAAAAAAAACCTTTGTTGTCTCCTTTGCCTGGGTTACCATCCATCCTCCTTGTTTCCATCTCTTAACTTACTGTGCTTGCTGCTGTTGCTATGCTTACCACAGTGTGGAAAATCTCCAGATGGTGCCATGGCCTCGAGGTGTGTAGGGTAGGGTGACCTACTGGTCTTTTCTTTTTGACTCACACCTGACACTCTGAGAAGACTAAACTGAAGTGAGATCCTGTTGTCTGGCATTGTCGGGCTTGAACGATGATTTCCCCGCTTTGTGGATCTATTTCTAACCTGGATCCACCCCGCAGATTGTGCTATGATGCCTTTACGGAGAACATGGCGGGTGAGAGTCAGTTGCTGGAGAGGAGGAGACTTTACCATTGTGCTGCATACAACTGTGCCATTTCTGTTATCTGCTGTGTCTTCACCGAACTAAAATTTTACCAAGGTTTTCTGTTTAGTGAGAAACCTGAAAAGGTAGGCTTCTCCTGAAATTTTCATTGTTGTTGACGTTACAGGATTTCAAGTTAGATTATATAAGTTAAAATTATATCATAACTTGTACCTTGTTACAATATTAAAGGTGTAGTTCCTTTAGTTCTGCATATATATATATATTTTAAAGCCGAAATATTTCCCATGAATTACTAAGTAGCATTAATTCTGTAGTAGCATCAGCAATAACAGTCTCCACTATTCAGATATTTTTATTATGACTTTTTTGATTTACAGAACTTGCTTATTTTTGAAAATCTGATTGACCAGAAACGCTGCTACACATTTCCTGTAGAAGTTGGGGTGGGTGAAATTTTTCAGTGATGTTCCTAAGTTTCAAAAATTTACCAAGTGCCTATAGGAAAATAAAACATATGTTATGCTGAACATATTAAATTCCCAGTATTCAAGTCTGCTTTGAACTATAAAATCTGGTAGTTTAATGTAGTTTGGCCTCTCAGGCAACTATAGAAACATGATCATAACTCGAGTTTTTGCTCTCTTAACTAGTAAAAGATAGAAAATGGCAATAAAAGGAGCTGTGAGGTGTATCCCAGAAGTTTTTGCTGAGTAAATGTATCTGTGCAGTGAAATCAAGATCCATCCAGACACAGAATTAAAATGCTGTGGCCCTGCTTGGGTGATTTGGCAGGATAATGGGAGTGTTATGAGCTGAAGTCATATGGACAATCTGAAAACTTCCTGAGGCAAACGTGACAAGCTTGATTTTAGCCAAGCTGAGTTTGACATGCCAGCCTCAACAATTGGTAGGAGATTCTCGCTGCAGCTTTTCACAGCCCATTGGAAACAGGAATTGGGCAGAGCACCAGAGCTCGTAAACCGTGATCTGGGTTAGGTACTGTCATTCGTGTTCACCTGCCTAGCTGCTGACCTCAGTCATGTCTAAGTGGGTCATGAGTTCCTGTAAATGGCTGCTTCCTGCCTTGTGCCCTTTTGGAACAAGACTGGGAACGTCTTTCAAGGTGTAACACTGTTCAAAGAACTAAAAATCAAAACAATAATAGCACTGGTTTATTAAGTGTTCAGACACTTGCTATATGTTACTTCTAAACTTTGCAACAGCACTGTGAAGTGCTATGATAAACCATCACCATATGGTTGAGTAAACTGAGCTCACAGGGAAAGTACAGACTATTAGTAATCTGGGCCTTTGACTGCCCTGGGTCCCAGGCAATTTGTCAAAAAAAAAGTTTTACTTATTTTTTAATGTTTATTCATTTTGAGAGAGAGAGAGAGAGAGACAGAGAGAATCCCAAGCAGGCTGTGCACCATCAGCTCAGAGCCCCACTTGGGGCTTGATCTCAGGAAGTACAAGATCATGACCTCAGCTGAATATGAGTCAGAGCCACCCAGGTGCCTCAAAAAATTAATTTTTAAACAAGACTTTTATCAAATTTAAAAACATTAATAATCCACAAAGAAATACAGGCAAGTGCCCTTAAGGAGTGCGTTTCTCACAGATTCTCACAGAAGCCCACTGAGGCAGTTGCTCCTCGAATAGAAAATCGTGATCAGGATTTTAAAAAGTTTTGAATGTGTATTTGTTTTCTCTGATAGGTTCCTATGGAAAGAAGGAAAAAATACATTGAAATTAGGACAGAAGCCAGGGAAGCAGGAGATGGGGGTTCAGGTAGGTTGTTTTCAAGTGACAAGTAAGATTCTGAGAGTCGGTATTTGTTTTGTGAATAAAAGATGTTTTAAGTATGCCGAAATGTTGAAATAGAGTTTGAAAAGGTTTTAAGTGGCAAGTAGTTTTATTTTGAAAGAAATTCAGTTAGCTAAGCTTTTAAGTATGTAGAAAGATCTCAGCCTGGCCAAAGAGGGCTAAGAGGTTGTATGCTTTTCTTAAGAGTGCAAGATTGGTTGATAGTTATTTGTTTGCATATGGTCTATGTCTGTAGATTGTTTAAATACATTCAGAAATCAGTGTTAAAATACAAGTCTCATCCTGCCACTCCTCTGCTCCAAACCTTTGTCAGCTCCCACTCCCTGAGGACAGAGCTGCCCAACGCCCTGACCCACCTGCCGCCCCCCTGCTACTCTCCTGCTCACTTTGCTCCAGTAGCACTGCTCCTCCCCTGCCTGTCCCTATAGGCACCAGGCTCATCTTGCATCTATAGGCCCCAGGGCATGTGCACATGATGTTAACTCAGCCTAGAATAATCTTGGTCCCAGATATCAGCATTTTGTTTAATGCCAGCCTCTGAAGGAAGTTCTCCTGACTTCCTCATAAAAAAATTACCTGTTGCTTACTCCACATTCTCCTCGTTTCAGTTTTTTGCTTGATTTTTCTTCATACCTTTTTTCCCCCTGACTTGAGGATAAAATTTGGACCAGTTTTGTAAATTCCTTACATATGTGAATTGGTTGTTTTATAGTAGTATCTTTTCCCACATTTATGTGAGACTTTCTATGTAAAATGTGCCCCATCAAAATTTTAAATGCAAAGAAATTCTGTTAACATCATATCCAAAAATTGTGTGTGGTCTAACTTAATTTCTTTGGCCATGACAGTATAGAATAACTGCTTAGTAATGACAAAAGCAGAAGGAGGTGTCTTTTCCCCATTTTCTTTTTGCTTTGTTAATCTGGATTATCAGTTGAGAATCCCAGGATTGATAAAAGCCTTAGCTAACACAGTCTTTAATTTTATTAATAACATTTGAGCTTAAAGAGATACATTTTTTACTAATTTGAATCAATGTATTTTGTTCTTTATATCTTAGGTGGCCCTCATTATATATCTTCCTTGTCATATTTGGCAGACAGCAGCTTGAGCGAGGAAATGAGTCCATTTGATTTCTCAACTGGAGTTCAGAGCTATTCATACGGTTCCCAAGACCCTAGATCTACCACTGGCCATTTTCGGAGAGACGGGTGATCACATTTTATATATTAAAAAATATTGTTGGCATTTGTAAAGGAATGGGGGCTCCATTGTTGGAGAACCAGTTCTCTGACAGTAGTCCTCAGAGAATAGCGTTTGGGAAATTTTCCAAGATCTAAATCCCAGCCTTCCATCCTGTGGACTCAGCAATTCGATTTTGTCAGTACAGGAAAGAAGTCTCTCTTCAAGGGCTCATTCACATTAACCAGTCCCCATGAGGTTAGTGTTTTATTTTTTTTATTTTTTTATTTTTTTCCAAATAGTTTATTGTCAAATTAGTTTCCACATAACACCCAGTGCTCATCCCCACAAGTGCCCTCCTCCATGCCCACCCCTCCTCCCCCCCCACATCCACCAGTCCTCAGTTTTTGTCAGCATTCAAGAGTCTCTCATGGTTTGCCTCTCCCCTTTTCCCCCATCATTTCCGCCCTTCTTCTCCCCCTTGGTCCTCTGTTAAGTTCCTCCTAATCCTCCTATACGTGCACACATATGATATTTGTCCTTCTCTGCCTGACATTTCGCTCAGCATAACACCCTCAAGGTCCATCCATGTTGCTACACATGGCCAGATTTCATTGTTTCTCATTGCCATGTAGTATTCCATGGTATAGATAAACCACATCTTCTTGATCCATTCATCTGTTGATGGACACTTAGGCTCTTTCCAGGTTTTAGCTAATGTGGAGAGTGCTGCTATGAACATTGGGGTACATGTGCTCCTATGCATCAACATTTCTGTATCCCTTGGGTAAATTCCTAGCAGTGCTATTGCTGGGTCCTAGGGAGTTCTATTGTTAGTTTCCTTAGGAACCTCACACTGTTTCCAGAGGGCTGTACCAGTTTACATTCCCACCAACAGTGCAGGAGGGTGCCCGTTTCTCCACATCCTCGCCAGCATCTAGAGTTCTCTGATTGTTTGGCTCATTTTTAGCCACTCTGACTGGCGTGAGTGGTATCTCAGTGTGGTTTGATTTGTATTTCCCTGATGAAGAGCGATGCTGAGCATCGTTTCATGTGTCTGTTGGCCATCTGGATGTCCTCTTTGGAGAAGTGTCTGTTCATATCTTCTGCCCATTTCTTCACTGGGTTGTTTTGTTTTTCGGGCGCGTAGTTTGGTGAGTTCCTTGTAGATTCTGGATATCAACCCTTTATCTGATATGTCATTTGCAACTATCTTTTCCCATTCCGTTGGTTGCCTATTAATTTT